>RJWT010004423.1:0-33401 GCA_004365215.1 Cuniculus paca | reverse complement strand
AATCAATCATAAACGCTAGATTCAGCTGCTTCCATGACTACATGAGGCTTGGGGGGGCCATCTATATATAAACTGTAACAACTCTTTGTCCCATAGTTTCTGACCATGGCTTCATTGCCATGATTACACCTCAGCTCTGACCCCGCTTCACCTGACATCAAAGACAATGCCACACGAGTTCAGTTCATCCTGCTTATATAAACACTGCCTTTATCATGTACAAAGAATCATTTTCAAATTCTTGAATTCAATCTCCATTTTTATATTTATTTTTACTCTATTTTCTCAGTCCCCCATGCTGCCTCTTTGAACTCATTTCTTCTAAACTCCCAACATCTTTCTCCAGTCCAGCAACTTTGGTGAAATCGGAGAGTGCTCAAAACACGTATGCACTTCCTCTTCCCTTAGCCAAGAATCTTCTATCCATCCTTCAATCTTCTCTACCTCGCTCCTCCATCTTTGAGATTTCTGTTCACCTTATCAAAAAGCCTCCGTCTTCCTTTCCTTCACTCTCTATCTCCAGGCAGTCTCCTTACTATCTATGACATCTTTATTTATCTACTCTACTTCCTTACTACAGTGGAAACTTTGTGAAAGGAGGATATTCTTTCTTTTTCACTTTTCTCTCTTGAAGCTTCTCCAGAAATGCAACAGAATAGGAACTCAGTAAATATCTGTTGAATGAATAGATAAATGCTGTTTCCCTTTTGTTTTTTCTGTCTTACATGTATTAATAAATTTCAATATTCTCCAGTATTCTAGGATCACCATTTTATTCCCCACTTCATAGCATAAATGTAAGTACTGAGGGTTTTTACAAAATCAAAAAAGTAAGAAATGGACAGAATGGAAATACTTAGCTTCTTTTATTTTTCTCCCTTCTGATACCCAGTTGCTACTGAAAGCTTTCTTTAACTCTTGCCTGTCCAATAAGCCACAACTCCTGTTTGTTCCATTCTCTCAAAGCCACCTCTCACCCCAGATGCACTAGTGTCATAGATTTCCTTTACATGGACAATGGGAAAGTTAATATAATTCCCCAAATAAGCAAATTAATTGTGTTATTATCTCAATGTATTGTTAATACAATACATTTTCCCTTTTTGCTATAATGCTTTAAAAACTAGTCATCATAATAGTGATTAACGTAAATTATGTACTAATTTCTCAACACATACCTCATCCTTAGAACTCAATGAGGTAGACACTGTTATTAAAATTCCCATTAACACATGAGCCAGTTTAGGTTTAGAAATTTAACTAGCTGGCTTGATGTCATTAAATAAGTTTGTGAAAGAATCAGGAATCAGAGTCAGGCCTGTCTAGTCCAAAATGCACTATTCTATATCACTTCTACCACAAAATATATTAACTATCACTTGGAAAAAAATATTCCCTTAAGACAACATAAAGAATTAAAACTAAATCTCTTTTGGAATGATGTGTGGGAGTGAGAAAATGAATAAATAAATTATTAATTACATTTATTTTCCATTTTATCAACAGTGTTTAAGAACCTGCTCTCAACCTAGCTCAAGGAAGAGCTGGTTTCCATCCAGGGAGAGGATTTTAGTGGTCCTTAAGCAGAAGGAATCTGAACAACCATTTGCCAAGGATTTAGCAGAAGATTCCAAATTGCACAGAAGGCACAATCCATAACCTCTGAGGTCCCTTCTAGAACAAGTGATGTATTCTATGCTATAAAGGGAAAAACTCAGACTCATGATGGACTGCCTATAGTCTACATAAAAGGACATACAGTTGACCTATCTTGATCTTTTTTCTTTTTGCTATTCTGAAAAAAGAAACCATCATTTTAGGGTGAATCCAAGAGATAACAATCAGAATATCAACATTTTGAACTCTATCAGCTTTAATTCATTTTTTCCTTTAACTTTGCATTTTATAGCACTGACTTTTCTCTAGTCAGAAGAAAGTAACAATGGCAAATAATGAGTACTTCATGTTCCTGGAACAAACGACTCAATGCTAGAAATGCCAGCTTCAGTATGTGCTGAGAAAGCATCCAGATGTTAGCCAGCTGAAACAATATATCCTAGTGCATCTAAATAAAAAATCCATTTCATTTAAACATTGGAAGTCAAAATGGAGTTCAGGATTCCCAATAAGAGTCAAGAAACTGCAAGTACTAATGAATCTCTGGATTTGCCATTGCTAAAATTTATCCTTAGAGTTCCTGAGAACACTGAGAATGAAAAAATAAATAAAATTCTAAACACAATAGCTTAACCTCTGGTCTCTGTATTTTGAGGTAATGCTAGTAAAGATCCTAGTATTTATTTGGTTATCAGTTGTGAATTTCACATGTGAAGTTCTGATCATGGGTTACTGGGAAGAACATGATCCTATACCACTACTCTGGGAAACACAGGAAAAAGAGTGGAGATGGTAGAGGAATTGGGAGTTGTACAGATCACTGTAAGACCTGGAGAGAAAAAGGGCATTCCTTTACCTACTACTTTTAAAATTCCTAAAGGGAAAGTTAATAAAACTGTCAGGCAAATTGGAACAAAATGCTAAGGAGACTAAAATTTAAGAAATAAACATTGGTTCTCAGAGTCACAGAAAAAGAAATTAGACTCATTCTCATAGAGAGTAAATTGAGAGGAAAATGGAATTATAAATCAAGACAGAAAGCATGGATACTTTGATTTGTCATAAGATAATCGAGGAAAGACAACAGCATGTTTTTTCAAAGTGTGGCCCACAGGCTTCCGACATCAGAATTTTAGGGTGAATTCATTGAAAGGAGGAGGAGGAAAGGGAAAAGAAGAAGGGGGGAAAAAGAAAAAATGAATGGAAAGAATAAAAATAAATGCCAGTTTCTGAGCCTCACGTATGATCAATGAATACATATTCCTGAATGTTGGGCCCTAACAAACCATATTTCATAACAATATGCCAGTGGTTCTTATTTACAATAAAGTTTGAAATTTCAGGGACTTGAATAACATTTTAAGTAACTAATATCATTTAGGGAAATATGAAATGCAACATCATAATTAGCTTTGAATGTAGTACAAGAATTAAAGAACAGTCAATTTCACTATCAGAAATTTGAAAGCAAAATTAGAGGGAGTAAAGAAACATCTGTTTGAAAATGAAGGAGGGGGCTAGAACCAACTTTCTCTTTCCTTATTTCTTTTTCTTTGTTCTATCTTAGAACAAAAAGTAGAGGCCCTAAGCATGGATGTCACAGAGCATCAATGTGTCTCCAAAAGGCCTTGTTCTCAGCTTACCATGCTTCTTCCTCACCCAAGCTCGCTTTGCTTATCTGTTCCTTTCCATGTTGGGACATCTGTAAAACTGACAAAAACCCCAAACTAACTTTAGGCAAAACTGTGAAATAGTTTCCTAAATAGTTCATTGAGAGATTACATTAAATTCCTGCAACTGCCGTAACAAATCACTACAAACCGAGTGGTTTAAGACAACAGAAATGTATTCTTTCACAGTTCCGTAGAGCAGAAATGCAAATGCAAGATGTCGTGAGGGTGGTGTCCTCTCCAGGGATCCTGGAAAGAATCTCTTCCATGGCTCTCCCTTAACGTCTGGTGGCTGCTGGCAACTATGGGCATTCCCTGGTTTGTATATAAATTTCCCAATCTACGCCTTCGTTTTCACGTGGTATGCTTCCTCACGTGTCTCTGTCTTCACAAGGCGTTCCCTCGGAGTCTGTGTTCGAGTTTCTCTCTTCTTAGAAGGATACCTATTATTAGAGTAGGACCACAATCTGCTTCAGTTCAGTATGACTTCAGATTAACCTGATGACATCTGTAAATATCCTATTTCCAAAGAAAATCACATTCATAGGTACTGGTGGTAGGGCTTTAACAAATGTTTATGAGGAAACTGAATTCTACCCACTAAGTGGATAAAAAGCTAAAGTTGTGTTGTTTGTCATTTCATATCACCTTCCCTTCTGTGCCCTGTACCTTGTCTTCTGTCTCTTACAAGAACATATCGAACATATGGTCACTGGGTTTTATGGTCCATCCAGGAAATTCATAATAATGTGAATCTCAAGATTCACTAGTAGAGTCTGCAAAGACCAATAAAGTAATAATCACAGGATTAAAACATGGGCATATCCTTTTGAGGGCTACTATTTAACCCACTAGAGAGGTGATAGAATTTTAAAACAAGGCAGATTTTCACCTGCCTGACATGGTCTGGGTCTAGTTTTGCTTGAAATAGAGCAGATTAAGATGCACTTCAAGGGCATTTCTAATTAATCTAATTTTATAATCCTTTCAGAATTTTGGATTCCAAGCTTTCTCTTGAACAGCAAGAAAGTAGTTCTAGGCAAATCTATCACAAGCAGTGTGAAACACAAAGTATTCTATTTTCAATAGGTTTAAATTCACCAGGAATAATTTTAATATGGAAGGTAAGCTCTATTCCCTTTATAGTCTGACAGGCCATGGATTGACAGGATCAACAGCAATGAGATTCAAATGGAGAATCCATTGAAGAAGAAATGAGAGCTGCCAAAGGGCAAAATATTAAACTTTGACTTCACAGGATTTGTAGGGTCCAGTCTTGGAACCTGCACTCTAATATTTGGAGTAGTCATAAATATTTCTGATGGTTAAGTGCTCAAAAACGTGGCACTTGCAAATCAAACTTTTCATATTTTAGGATTAAAATCAAGAAAGCTAACACACACAGACACACACACACACACACAGGGTGCCAGACTTTGTATTGACAACTCTTTAACGGCTGACTCTATGAGGTAACCATACTGACCAGGAGCCAAGCCAGGCCATGAAAATCTATAATTTGGCCAACCAAAGTAAATTTCACTCTGTGGTCAATTAAATAAAATTTCAAGTGGAATAAATTACATAGGATCTATTTTTTTTCTTGTTTCCTAGCTGCTCAAATCAATGGTCTCCAAAGCAGAGTACACAAGCATATCTACCAGAATGAGCAAAGCACATGTGTATATATTTATTTTTAATCTTAAAATTTAAGAAAGAAAATTACTTATAGTTAAAATAGAGCACCATCTCTTTTTAATTCATAAATTATAAAATGTAAATGTCGAGATAGGTAGCTATAACATTCTAGTTATATGGATGCATAATATTTTTATTTATATAGATGTATGACCAACATAATCAGAAGCCCTCGAGTTAGCCAAAGTAGAAATAGCTTAACTTTTTTCTTTCTTATGAAGCACAGATCTTCAAGATTATTGTTTTTAAATATCTGAATTATAGTAGATAAAAACTATATAAATTATAGTCATTCAAAAATGACTATAAATTATATGAAAAGTCTTGAAATACTTCTTTTCAGTTAGTGTCAGTTAAATCTGGTCCATGTGCTCAAGAAGCAACCCATTCAGTAGGATGGTATTTACATAAAGTTTTCCAGTATCACATCTCTAATAAAATATCTTCCACAACATCAAGAAGATCCTAGCCTAGCCATTTAGCATGTTAGAAAGTACAGATAAAGAAAAAAATGAGTAAGATGAACTTCAGACTAAAAAAGTCAATATTTACTAAACATAGAGAACATCCCGTGATTGAAGCATTATATTCTGAAATGCGTTGGCTCTTGGATGCCATGTGTGGCATAAATTCTCTTTCCCTCATTGATGTTTCTAAGTGACTGAAGAAGCATGGGACCCGCATAGAGATGTTTTCTAAGAAATTGATCAGTGACTGTAACGGGCAAAGACTGTCTTTCATGGGTTTTAAAACTCACTGGACTAACTTCTCAGCTGTCATGTCAGAGCAAATTGGAGATCCATGTGCTACCTACTAGAAGTGCCACAAACATTTTATTTTTAATAGTAGTTCAAGTACAGTAATTGGAGAGATGGTCTACGCTTCTTGCCTCTCTCTCACCCCTCCCACCCTGCTAGTACAAAACCCTTCTTTGTACTTTGTAAACTGCCTCTTGCTTTTCTCAGATCCACTTTCAATAAGGGACACTTGGGCTCCTTTCCCAGAGGGGTGGACATGTAGCAGGCACTTCAGAGTACTCAACACCCCTAGATACATTTATTAGTCCAACAATGGACAATTGGCCAAACAGGATCTATTAGAGTCACTTGCAAGATTGAAATCTATGTTGTAGGTGGACTGGAGGGGGAGAGGTGAGAAGGTTTTGTTTTCCTTCTGAGATCATTGGTGCCAAGGATGATATAAGCCTCATGCTACCAGAGCCATTTGTTGCCACTAAGGAGAAAAAAATCTGCTTAAAAATAAAATCAACACAGAAGAAATAAGAGGACAGAGAAGAGAAGAGGAGGTGAGGAGGGAGAGAAGAAGGGAGGGAGAAAAGACAGAGCAAGAGAAAGAGAGAGAGAGAGAGAGAGAGAGAGAGAGAGAGAGAGAGAGAGAGAGAGATCATCAGTTTTACACCTGTACTGCTTTTGTATTAAAGGGAGAGGTGATAAAGTCCCTCTTAGGGCTGGATTTCCACCATTTGCAAATGAAAATATTCCCTTAACACAAGGAGTGGTAAACTGGGATACATTTAGATTATTGCAATAATAACATCACTCATGTTTTCTAGTTATATTTTCTTGAGTAGGAAAAGCAATCTACAAATAGTCTGAGATCGATCACATGACTGTGACTATGCTCACCGAGGATGTCAGAATTAAGTGTCATTTATTGCATACTTTTTAATTCACTCATCAACACACACACAGACAATCTTCAGAATATTGCCCTAATAGTGCTAACAAGGAATACTAAATATAGTTTATTCAACAAGCATACTGGACAAGACAATACTTGAATTTCCCCCAATAAAATCTCCCCATGAATTATTTATTTTTATTGAGCATTTTCCCCCTTTATTCCCTTATAATATTTTATTGTCCAATATAGCTTCTTCTAGACCATACAATACTAAAATCAATAAGTTCAAATTTTATAATATTTTATGACATGTGATTTTATATTATACGGTGTTGTGATATCATATTTTATAATTTTTAACTTTTTCATGCTGAAGATCAGAATGGAAATTATTGCCCATCAAAAAATCAAACATTTGTTCAAGCTTTTAATCAATTTAAAATATTTGGCTAAGCAAACTGAATAAGCACTTTCCTTTAAAGAAAGTCAACAAATGGTTTTACTTTTTTTAGATTGTCTATTACTGGCATTTCTTAAGGAGTCCAAGGGGAATACTCCTTTAAAAGTGAGCTAGACAGAGTCAAATCCTTTCATTTCTCTTTCAGTAGTTAAAGCTGATTCTTCTATTAACCTCTTTCTGCTATGATGTATTATTAAAAATGGAAAGGTATTGTTGATGGCACGTATTGTATAATAGCATTGTGGGATACCATTTATTTTACTTAAAGGAGAGTTTATTTCATCTTGGGCCAACTTGGAAAGCTTTTCAGAGGCCATCAGCACCCTCACTTTCTTCATATTAGATAAAAGTAAGGACGTTGCTGGAACATTGATCTGGAGTTATTCAAAGACCGAGGTGGGGAAGGGAAAATATGCTTCCTTGGTTCAGGTAACTTTCACATCTTATCAATGCACATAAGACCTGCAACCCCCTTTTTAAACTGAGAATGTCAATAGCAAAATTTCACCTTTTTTGAGGTGGAGACATAAGCTGAAAATATGAAGACAAATTTTACTGGAATGAAGAAGAATAAAATGAAAATAATGTTTAAGGTCAACTGTAAATGTTAATGTATTTTAAAAGTGTAAATAGTGGAAACCTGGTTTCCACTAATGGAAACCACACTGGTTATTTGAATATCTTTAATTACTTATTTATAACTCAAAAGTTGTAAGTTAACATATTCAGCACTGATTACAGAGTGCTGAGACTTTGACTCCTACAGAATATTTTTCTGGCAAACTTTTTATTTAAATGATCAATCGTGAATGTTTTAGGCCCTGTGGTTTACCTAGTCTCTGGAATTGTAGTGCAAAAACACCCATAGATCATATGTTAAGCAAGGTGTATCCTTCAATAAAGCTTCACTTAAAATCAGGGCTGGATTTGGTCCTCAGGTTGTAGTTTGTTAACCAACCTTTCTCTTGGCTAACTGTAAATAACCAAATGAGCACTATTCAGAGTGGAATAGTTTATGCTTTTAATAGATAGACTATTACCCTGAGTGTAAGAAGAATTATCTTGCTAAATTGACTAGTGACATGTCAATCTATTCTTTCTAATGGATATTCATTCATCTACTTTTTTTAGGAAGAGAGGAAAGAGTAATTTTGAAGCAGTAAATAAAGGGGATGGTCAGTTGAAGAGGTTCCAGGTTTATGCCCTTATTTGAAACAAATCAACTTTTTTTCTATTTATGAATTGTGCAAAATTTCATTTACAAAAAGATTCTGCTTGGAACTATTGGGAAACCACTGCCCTAAATCATTTGTATAAGTCACATTTAGTTCTAGTTGCCACTTAATATCATAGAGACCAATGACTCAAGTGTAAAATGAGTCTTGTATATAGGAAATTACAGAAAATAAATATTTGAGATATGAAATGAGAAAGACCTATACACTTGTCAAGTATCTTAACAGAGAATCCTGGAGAGGCAAGGAAAAACAACAGGTAACAGATGCTACATTGTCGAGACAAGGACACAGTGCCACTACGCTTCCAGTCACTGGCTTGGAAGACAGGGTGTGCCATCTTGAGGTTTTCAGAAGCTGCCCTCCATGACAGAGATTTTAATACTCATCAAGGTGCTCTGATCTCATATGACAGCCACAATTGAGTAACTAAGTAACCATGCTGAGAAGAGGCTAATGGACCATGCAGATAGAGGGAGACCAGAGCAAGTACTTAGAGATGGTCCTTGTTGACAGTGATATGAAACTGGTAGGTGCATATTGAGCTCCAAACATCTTTCTAATCCAGGGACTGAAGCTACTATTATCATCCTGACAGGTCTGCAAACCATGGCCGTTGTCCAAATTCCCTATCATACAAAGAACTAGAATTTAGGACATAAATTAACCCCATAGGCACACCAAACGAATTCATATAGTTGGTAAAATTAGAAGCAAACAAGCTATTCGGTAATATAACAAGTGAAATTGTTCATGTATTGGCAAGCCCTGAAACTCAGAAATTTTGGAAAAAAATTATAAACCTGAAAGTCTGAGTGAACACAATCTCCCTGAATTTCACCGTCAGGCTCTGTGTTCATTTTTCACTACTACCCTATGTATTGTCTGCCTCAAAGAGGTAATAAAGACATGAGCTCTGAAGGCAGAACGATCCCTAAATTGGGTTTCCTGAAAACAGAATTCTACTCACCCAAACACGTGTAAACCTATTTTAATCTCAAGAACTGAATGAGAAAGTCAAACAAATGTATAGATATGGTCTCATTTCTGAGTGGCATCAATGAGGAATCCTTAACTTTCCACCATAGTACTAGATGTATGTTTTGGTTAAACTGCCACCAAGTGAATGGTATTACTAAATTCTGAACAGAATGGAATGACTTCCTATAAACAAAATTTATAGACTTGAGGAAGACATGTTCTAATATATCAAAGTAATGATAACATCATTGGAAAACTAGGTATTAGGATAAATCCATAAATATTAATTAGCAGAAAAAATATATTTTCATCTGCATACACACAGAAAGAGACAGAAACAGTTGAAAGCAAAAGTTCCCAACTTGTCTCTCTCTCTTCAGGGTATGCTTAGTGTTTCAGTTATTTTCAGTAATTTTTTCATAGTACCTCTCAACCAAAAGAAATGTCTAACAGCTCCTTTCATTAACTAGCTAAGAATCACCAAAATCCCAACTTTATAAAGATACAAAAATTTCAAAGCAATGCAGCATGATCTAATATTGAAACTGTGAACTTTCTTGAGACTCACGTGGTCACCAACAGGTAGTGAGTGTTGCTGTCTCTTCTTTGGAAGCTTAAAATATCCCACAGCATTCCTGAGTGTTCGATGGGATGCCTAAACACACACTTCAGAAACCACTGCTTGAAAGCTAATCTAGATTCTATTGTGTATCTTCTCTTCTTTCCCAATTTAGTCACACAACAACTGGAATTGAATATTCTCAGGCTACGAACAGTCTAAACTTGGTCATTCCTTAACGCTTAAGACAAAAAGCAAAACCTGAAATTGACTTGACTTTGAAGCTTCAAAAAGAATGGATGGTTCATTTAGACACTGTCTTCTTAAGAGTTTTTCTTCCTCAGAGGGAGCATCCCAATTGCCCACACAAAATTTATCTAGAAGGGAAAAAACTGTGTTTATCTTCCTAGGATCAGAATTAGTAATTCTCCTTTTTCCCCAGAAACGAAGCTAAAGAAATAGATAAAAAATATTCTCTTCATCCCGACTACACTTTTACATTGCAAAAATTCTAGCTAAGACTTCTCCTAGATTAACTGGGAGATTTCTAAATTAATAATTCACACACACACACACACACACACACACACACGAGTAGCTTGTCACTCACATAGGTTTCAACACATTTTAAAATTTCAAGAACTCTCACTTGCAGAGATAAGTGTCATCTAGCTTTATATTCCTAAACCAGTTAGACTCTTGAAAAAAATTTTAAATAGAAAATTTTTAGAGTTTAATTTTCCAAACAGAAATGGAAGAAGCATCAAATGGTAATAGAAGAATTTTAAATGCTCAGAAAGAGTGAAAGTGTGTGTGCACGTGTGTGCGTGTGTGTACCAACGTGAACTGGATAGAACGAGTGCAGGCAGTCGAGGAAGAAGCAGGAGTCTGTACTCAAAGGATTGAGCCAAACAACTGTGATAGGAAGCCAAAAGATTCTCTCAAATCATTGGCAGTTTTCAGATAGATCTAAAGCGATTCTATCAAAACATGTTAAATACCAAAGATAACCGAAGACAAACTGCAGCATTCCAAAGGCAATCTAAATTGGACTGCGTTAGTCTTCCTCCCACATTCCTTGGGGTCTTATCACAACGCAGCCGCATGTTTATGATCGGTGATAGCCATTCGCGAGGGACGGGCTTCTTCCCATATGGTAGTTCAGGGCTACCCTCTACTCCCATGAAGGGGAGGATGTTTCTGCAGTAACTTTTACACTGATATCTGGAAGTAAAGATGTACTCCTCTTGCCTTCAAGTTAATAAATGTGCCCATGGTAATGATCCTAATAGAGGACCCTTCCAGGTAGACCTCTAAATCAGTATTGATAGTGTTTCTTCGGTAGTTATGAGTGCATTTCTATCACATCTGAAACATTACCAGTGCGTGAGCATCAATAAATCATGCTGAACATCATAAGCGTATTTGGAAAATTCATTGTCATGTTATATTTAAATACAGACTTTAAAACCTGAAAGAAACACAGTAGAACTAGTAAATATGCTATTCACTACACACAGAAACATTAGAAATTGATATAAATACATGATTATATTGATGCTTATATTTGAATTCAAAAAAGAAACAAATTCCAATAGATGCCTGCATTTTAGAGTCCATAAACAACACAGATAGCCCCATAGTAAATGGGATTGATACCATGCTATGAATTAAGTAAATACTATTATTGTACCAGGCATTAAGTAAGTGTTAATCAGTTGTCAAAAGCTACTTTTCTGAATTTTTCTACACAATAGTAAGGCATATTTAACATGTATACAGTGATGAAGGGTAGGGTCTGGAAGATGTAACAAGCAAAAATAAAGACAGATGCGAGTGAAATGATCCCAGGGTGAGCTGTCTGCTTTCTTCTCTGGTTATTTCCCTATTACTGCATCATGGAGCTCTACAGTGGAGGAAATCGTTACAGTATTTTGGCAGTAGGAACAACCCCAAAGAAATATTTATAATTTTTATCCCAATCCATCTGAAACTTCCTAGAAATAGTAGCCGAAATACAATAATGAATCCCAGAAGTCTTACCCTGCAGTTGATGAGGTAATCCCCTTTTCCATCTGGTGTATCTAGAAGTTGGCATGTTGTATAACGATACAGCAAAACCTTTAGAAAGTCATATTCTCAAGAATTTTCTAACCAGAAAATCATTGGCTTTAAAGTAGCCAGTTGTCTTGGTTACTTTTCTCTCATTGTAGGGACAAAATATCCAACACCCAAAATTAAGGAAGAAAGATTTTATTTAACTTGTTGTTTGTGGAGGGTTCAGTCCATAATCAGTGAGATTCTAGGCAGGGTAGCATGGTATGGGGCAACACTTCATGGCAGCAGAAGACAGCAAAGCAACAAGAGCAAGAAGGGGGGAGAACAAGCCTCTTTTCCTCCCTTCTGTTGTAAGCAGGCTACCACCCACTGCCCCAGGACAAGTGTAGCTCTCACAGCATCTTGTGCCCTCCTCTTGCACAGGCTCAGGATGTTTGCAAAGTAAGGATCCTGGCTCCCTGCTGAGTCTCTTGGTTAAATTTCTAAACTTCTCAAGTTGACACAATATATCAACCATAACAAATACTGATAAATATTCCTTTATTAACCTCTTTGTTTTAATTTCTTTCTCTATAAAATAGAGATACTAATCCCAAAATCAGGTTGGGATTAAAACAAGGTCGTTGTAGAGTAAATGAGTTAGAACACATCGGCAAATTCATGTAGACACAGTTGTCTCAAAATTCAGAGGTATTAGTTTTCTTTTAAAGAGAGACTACAGTACATCACCATATTGTGTAACATCTTGTAACCAAATACAATATTTCCATTAGATCTAGTAGGACTTACCTTAAGTAAGATAAATAAATATAATAAACTGTAAATTCAAAATATCCTTACAAGATAATATTTGCCACAAAGTGAGTTTCAGGTCATGTCTGGTCTTCCCATTAATTGAGCTTGAAATAAACATTTTGCATTTCAGAATCATGAATAAAGAATTGGACTCATATGTGAAGGGCACGTAGGCACAGTGTCTAGCACACAGTAATAATTAAGCATATTTTCAAATGTTATGCCTTAATATTATTACCCATTTGGAAATTAAGAAGGATCTTCCTTTTTCTTCCTTCATTCTTTTTTTCTTTTTCTTCCTTTTTTCCTTTGTCCGTCTCTTCCTGTTTCCTCCCTTTCTCCATTATTTCTTTTCTTTTCCTCTTTCACTTCCTCCTTTCCTCCCTTTTCCCTTCCTTCCTTATTCCCTCCTTTCCTTTCCTCCTCTTCCTTTCAACAAATAACTAACCAAAGTGTTCTGCTTATAAAGTAAAATCCCATATGATGAAATCATTGGAATAGTACATAAAATACAATTTCTTTCCTCAGACCGGAGATCAGTAAGAGTCTTAAAAATATAACTTTTTGTAGCCGCACTAATTGTTAATCACCAAAAACAAGAAGTTAGTCTTTCTATAGCCATAGTCAGCAACTATCATCTGAACATTTAACCAGTCAATGATTGGGTTAAATTAAAAAGCAAATGGCAATCATTCTAATTGTTGCTATAATTGTTCCCATAATTTTGGCTACTAAGATTTTCTTGGATCACCACTGATAATAGAAAAAAATCTTAAAACCCACCATTATCTTTATAATTAAACTGCTCCTAGAATAAATAATTAAACAATACACGTTTAACCCTGACTTTGACTTTTTCCAAAGAATCTTCACTCTCCCCCACCCCCATGAAATGAGATTTCCAACCTAATTTCTGATTCAATAACAGGGCTGATTTTTTTTAAATCTGCATAATACCCCATACTTACTCAAAGAGTATTGATCAAAGCCCAATCCTCATTAAATAATGTTTTATACTTAAGAGATGAAAATCTTCAAAGCATTCCCCATTAATTCCATAAGAAAGTTTACTTATGTTTGATCCAAATCTGTACAGGGGGGAAAAAAGACTCTTGAAGCAAAATGCTAAGTATGCCTTTTAAAATAATAACAATCAATCATCCTCCAGTCTCTCTTTAAATCCAGTTCTAATTTCTAAATGTGGCAGACTCTTCACCATTTCCCTAGTGTTTCAATTGCTGTGCTAACATTATTGGGCTCTAATTGAAAGACAAACCTGGAACTTTAGTGCATTTATAACTTTGCCTGTGTTACATAAGATAGGAGAAACTCTCCACCTCCCAGTTACTGGATGGGTCAAATTTAATCTCAACAAACATGTAATTTTAATCTACTTACTTAATAAAAATATACAAAGTATTGTTTAACCTATTATACAATGTGAAATAACTTTATTGACTTGATCTATTACAAATAAATAGGAAAAACAAAAAATGATATAGACATTCATATTTATATATTTCCATTAAGTAGTGAACTGTGTCAGATTCATCTTAAAATTCTTTAATTAAGAATTAACAGGAGCTATTTACTAATAATATACTCAAAAATAAAATTCTAAATAGCCAGATAAAGACAATTTTTCTTGCATTGCCTTATTTAACTCCCTCAGAACTCCAAAAGATGAAGTTCCTAAAGATGTGTGTCGTGCTCGCACACCAGTTACTCACAGGCCAAATCATCCTTCAGTACGAAAATCCAAGGTCTGGCTATCAAAATACCACATGAATTTCATAAGTTATTTTAGTGAAAGCAACATCTTCCAAGGAAAAGAGAAGACACAAATTCTCCAAAAGTCCCCAAACATCTCTAGATCAAGAAACTGGGCTGATTCTATTACTAGAGTTTTCATCTTTTAAAATTGGGAACCAACTTAGTTTTGCAGTTGCACTACGGGATGGCATATGATGCTTCCATAGAAATGCACAGAATGGAGCAATATGATATAGCACATGTAGTATTGAGCAAAATGGCAAGTTAAGGAATTTATACAGTGTTTAATGAACTAGACGTAGTTTTAAAAGGTGTGTTATCTATGTGCACCAACTCCACACAAGGAATGTAAACATTATGTTCTCCAAATGTGTGCTAATAAAAAATAAAAACAAAAAATATAGAGAGAAATGTTTGTTATTTTATATGCATATGCACATGTATATATTTTCAATAAAAATGAAAACAAATAAGAATGATTAAGCGCAAATTCAAGATGGTTGCAGCTCTGGCAAAGGAGTAAGAAAAAGGACATCAGGGACAACACCCAAGTTTTAACCAAAGCTGTTTCTTTAGCATGACTATCTGATGCAATTATGGTAGACACTGAAATGTGTTCAAGCTATGTGTGGGTAATCATGTGCAAGTGTTTATTTGTTGAATTGTTATACTGTTATTTTTATCTATTTCATTAATTTAGTATGAAAAATGAATGGATGTGTACATGAGGAAGGAGAAAAAGACAAAGGAAGAAACCACACTAGGAAAGACTTTTTTTTTCTTGGAAGTCAGCAATTTATTAGACATTACTTTGATATTCTGGTAATCTCTTTACCAGCAAAACAAAGTCAAAATTGTCTAAAAACCTAAAAATATATGTAATATTGGATAGTCAGTATGACTCAGAGTCCATACTCTAACCTCCTATTTAGTCATTCCAGAAACCTTGTTGTGTAGTTATTATCCCCATTTTACAGATAAGGGAATCAAATACAAAGTAATCTGGGTAGGATCATACAGCTGTGGCAGAACTGAAATTCAAATCCACATAGCTGTGGATTCTAGTCCCATTCTCTTGTCAGCACATTTTTGGGGGGAAAACTGTAAAAAAAAATGAGACAGAGAAAGAAGGAATGAAGGAAGGAAGGAAGGAAGGAAGGAAGGAAGGAAGGAAGGAAGGAAGGAAGAGAGAGAGAGAAAGAAAGAAAGAAAGAAAGAAAGAAAGAAAGAAAGAAAGAAAGAAAGAAAGAAAGAAAGAAAGAAAAAGACAGAAAGAAAGAAAGAAAGAGAGAGAGAAAGAGGCAACTCAAATTTCTCTCAGAGAAGCAGTTAGGTTAGAATGGAAAGCACTGTGAATATAACTAGAGTAGAATCAGTTAGCAGCCAGTTTAGGTGGGAAAATTCTTTTAAAAGATGAGATCTGAGCCATGCTTTACGTAAGGTCTCATGACTGAGTTAGAAGCATAAAATAGAATCCAGGTGGAGAAAACTTAAAAAGGACCATAAAAAAATGAGAGAAAAGGTTTATTTCCTCAGAACATGAATGAAGAGTAAGATTTACACCAAAGAGAAATAGCCAAAAAGAGACAGGGGAACTAATGGAAATTTAAAGGAAAGAGGTATGAATCAGAAAGAAGCTAAATGAGAGAAAACACATGAAGACTATTAAGATATAAAAATAAGGAAGATTGAAAAGTCAAGCATTAGCTTCTGAAATTTGAATCACTCCAAACTGTTAAGGCAGAAAGTGGAGCTGAATCATCTGGTTTCAAAGGTAGGAAAATTGGAACAAATCATTATATTGAGAGGGGAAAAAAAGAGGGAGCAGAGTTGTGGTTTGTTTATTTTTCAGATTAAATAGAAGACTCTTTGAAACATGTATTAAAATCATCTGATTCCACATTAAAAAAAAAAAAACTTGGAAAAGTAGAACAGGAGAGAGAATTCTGCTTCCGTCTCCCCCAAGCCTTCTGTAAGTACTTAGGTGGGTGTGTTTGGGTGGAAACATGAGCCTTTTCTTGAACACCCTCTGATCCTCTCCCCACTAACCTGAAATGCTAAAGCTGTGTTTATGACAACATAATCATTTCTACAGTAACTAAAGAGCTGTCAGGGAAAGAAGATTATTGCTTAAGTTGAGAAATAAGCAACTAAAAAAACTCTTAAACCACAAAGAACAGGGTCCCATGCCAATACTCAAAGTGACAGAGCCAAACAACACCAATATGGAAAATGCTGTGCACAGGCCAGCCCCAACTGACCTTCTAGTAACTGGTCTTCAGACTTATGGAAAGACTCCTACAGTTTAACCCAATCGGGTCAAACTTTGATATACTTTGCTGCCTCGTTACACAAATTTATCAATGGATATCTAAATGCAATACAAGTCATCTGTTTTTTATCTCAATCTCACCCCTGTACCATATACACAATTCAAACTGAGAGCTATGGATATTTTGTGATAAGAATTATAAATTTTTTGTGGAGGTTTAAAACTGCCCAAACTCCATCAAAAAATAAATAAGCATTTGTTCAATGACTGTTGTCTAGGAGTTCTATGGAACACTATGATGTGTTAGTATTTTAAGAAAGGTATCAGAAAGTACCACATGGTCTTCTGCAGTGAGTTCACTTTCTTCCCTTTGCTAGTCTAATTTCAGAGTGTTTCACTCGTCTTTTTTTCCAATTTTTGCTACAGAAGAATTTTATCACTTGTATAATAAATTATTTAAATTCTCAACTGGTTATAAATTAAGAAAAATTCCCCCAATAGGTATGCTAGGTCATGTTTAAGAAAAAATAATTGGAAAAGAATTGTGTCTTTCTTAGATCTATGCTAAATAAAGGAAGGTATAAATTGTCCACTTTACATTTTTTAACCACTAAAACATGTCACACAGGTTTAAATCTTCCAAAGAGAAAACAATAAATTGATACACAACAGAATTGATACTACAAAAGTGACTTACTTTCACCATGTCATCAGAGAATTGAAATCTTTGAGGGATTTTTAAAGAATTTTATGCTATCATTTACATAGCTACAAAATAAATGTGAATTTTTGAATTTTTCTAATGCTGAATGCATGCTAGTATAGTACAAGCCACAGAATGTTGGATTTCTCTTTCCTCAGCTTTTGGCAACTTAGGAGATGTATTAAGTCTGTTCAGCCACCAGTGTTCTGGACAAGCTCCTTCTTCACCATAAAGAATGAAAGGTTTCACCAGTCTACCCTCCCACCAATAGTGAAGAAGGTTCCTTTTTCTCCACAGCCCCGTCAGTATTTGTCGTTGATTAATTTCTTGGTGATAGTCATTTTTTCTGGAGGGAGATAGACTCTCAGTTGTTTTAATTTGCATCTCTCTAAGAACCAATGATGTTGAATATTTTGTCATATGTTTATTTGCCTTTTGTAGTTCTAAATCTGAGAAGTGTGCATTCATTTCAGATGCCCATTTTTTAATCGAGTCTTTAATCTTCCTGAAAGAATTAAAAGCATCATAGCACAGCAATATATACACATCAATGTTCGTAGCAGAAAAATTTGTAATAGCTAAATCTTGGAAATAGCCCAAATGCCCATCAATCAATGAATGGATAAAGAAGATTTGGTTTTTCTATACAATGGAGTACTATAAAGAAGCTATAAAAAAGGATAAACTTGAGACTTTTCTAAGTAAATGGACACACTTTGAGACCATACTCTTAACTGAAACAAACTGGACACACGTGTAAATATCGGATTGTTTCTCTGGTGTGAGAAATTGAAAATGTAAATAAGGACTAAGATGTATAACAGAAATTGTGATATAGTAAAAAAATGTTCAAATGGGAGAGGAACTAGGGGAAGAAAGGAAGTAAGGGAAAAGAAAAAGGTGAGAAAAGAAGGAAAAACAGAGGCAAAGCTTTTGTAAATAGAGTCAAAGAGGGATTGAAGGAAGGAGAGGGGAGTGGGGAAAAAAGAATCAAGATATATTATTTACAAGTATAAATTCCCTATGATGAATGTGATCATTATGTATATCTAAAATATACCAATGAACTTAGTTAATTTAAAAAGTAGTACAGTTTTCAGAAAAGTTACAATCTTTTCTAACCTTAGCTATTTTTGCCAGTGATTTTAGTTAAATCATCACCAAAGCAGACATAATACCAGCTACACGTCTTTCTCAGAATTGTAAGAATCAAATGAAAAAGTCTGAGTTTAGACATAATTATCTGCATGTATATATACATATATATCTTGTCACAAAAGGATTTGTGTACTTGTGTGTTTCTATGTGGAAATCAATATAGAAATTGAGATAAAATGACAGTACCAACATCAGGAAAAATCAAAAAAAGAAATGTATCCTGAAAATGACACAGAACCTTAGCCAGAATGGAGCAAGTAGAGCTAATAATGATAACAGCACAAAAACCAAAGCCACAACAGAAGAGGTTGCAGAATTCTTAGTATCACTAAAAACACCAGTTATTGACATGAACTCTGATTTTTTATGATTCTAAAATTTCAGAGAAGCTTCTCTAGTGAGACTTCAAGAAGGTATATATACTGTATAAATAAAAATCATATCAGGCCAGAAAACTAGCTCAATGGGACAAGCACCTGCCTGGCAAGCATGAGGTCATGAGTTCAATCCCTGGTACCAAATAAACAAATAAATAAATATCATACCATATCATACCATACCATACCACACAAATCAAAATCATCAGTCTCTGGAACCACAAAATGATGAATTTCACAGGGCTATTTATCACCATGAATCTTAACAGAATTTAATGTAAGGATTATCATGTCAACTCACAGTGTAATGAAAGCAAATTTTTGGTATAAAAAATGTAATTGTATAGCGCTTATGTAGAAGTACACAGCTTGTTAAATGTGTGTGTGTGTATGTGTGTGTGTGTATATATATATATATGAAAAAAGAAAGAAGTATAGCTTTTGTATAAGTACACAAGTCTGTTCTAGGTGGCATAAACACATTATAAATATATTTATCTAGAATAGCAATTCCTAAACATTTTAGTCTCAGGAACCCTTCACATTCTTAAAAAATTACCGTGGACCAAAAAGGTCTTTGTATAACTAGAAGCTGGGTTATGCTGGTCACACTGTTCAAATGTATTCTTTGGGGACAGCCTCATAATGCACTTTAATGTTCAATTCAGATTTTATTATTCAAACTGATTATCCATGGTTTTTCCAAGGTAATGAGTTTATAATGAGTCTGAATTTGATCAGATTCTAAGAGGCCTCCATCAAATTTCAGTTGTTTATGGCTCTTAAAATAAGCAGCTCTTTATGCTCTTTGTCTTTGGAAAACTGAGCTCTACATTTTCCAAATCCAAAATCAATGACATTCATTTAAATCTAACAGGAAGTTGTTTGTAATAGATTCAAGCAGAGTTGCAGAGTTCTGAGCAATTCTCTCATAGCAATAAATTGACATTAGGATCTAGCTTACCTTTCTTAAAACTTCTTTACTCTTCAACCATTAAATTAGCAAATGTACAAAGTTTAAGTAACTTGTAAAACAGTGCTCTTTTACAAAATAAACACTCATCAATTGCAGACAATGAAAAATTTTAAGTATACAAATATAATTAAAACTACTTAGTCTTTTACGTTATGTTTTATATTCTAGATTAAGTATATGTTTTTACAGAGAAATAAATAAAAAGAGAAACTAGAACAAGATAGAAAGTAAAAGTAAGATGGACAGGCATGTATAGATAGTTAGAATCATCCTATGTTTAGAATTGCATATTTTTAATTAAAATTTCATGAGAAGCATTTTTTCTGCTGTTTAGCATTCTCTGGAGACAACTTTTAGCTGGATGGGACATAATTTAAAAATGTTTCCCTTACTGCTAACCATTTGGGTCTCTTGAGATTGATTTGAAGGCTCCAGATCATTTACATTGTAGAAATATAAATTAGCATGATAACTATTTTAGCACAGACTCTACTACTACTTAATTATTACCATTTCCTTTGAAAATATGGCTATATTTTACATTGACATGTGAGTGTACTTAACTTAGTGGGGAGAATAATTTATTTATAAATAAACATGTAGATGCCTAACCTAAGTAAGTCAATTGTTTTCTTAAAAGCCTGCTATACAGCAGGAGAATACCTAAAGAATAACTACCCATTTTTTCAGTGTTGTTTCCTAAAGGATTTTTCTAGGTGGTTTGTCCTGTCTAATTTTATCAGTCTAATAAGAATCCATGCCTCAACTTTCTCACTACTCTGGGCAGAAATTCCTGTGAACATGTCAAATGCATCAGTGAATGAACAAATTGGCATGGTGGGAGAACACACGTACAAAAGTAAGATGATGGTTGACCGATTTCCCTAATTACTAGAGTTTTAATGAGACGATAAAGTCCTTACTAAGGATTTCCTAAGTTTTATTAGAAGTCAAAACTCCTTCCATTTGAAAAATAAGGGGAACCCAAACTGGCTCACAAAAGCACAGTGTCACCTTTGGTTTACAGTAGAAGGTCACTGCGAGGACCAAATGAAGTCATAACACACAGCATTGCTGACCCTGCAAAGCAGAGCTGAACAAAACCAAAAGTTCAGAAAGAGGCAGTGTCTAAAGGGTAAGTGTGACAAAACAATGAAGCCAAAATGACTGAGTGGTGCCCTTCCTTTAAAACGTAGCCCCACACATCTCGGCATCTGGGCCCAAGATACAGCTGAACTGGGGTTAATTCCCTTCTAATCCTGCCACAACGCATCTTTCCAACCAGTCGAGATCTTATGGAGGTGCACTTTCTTCACCTAACCTACTTGGACTTCACTTAATCGTGGTGACACCTTCTGTCCGTCATGTCAACCTTCCATCATTGCTCTGGTTGGCGACTAAAATATCCATATATTATCTCTAAACCCTGATTTCTATGATTCTTTCTTGGATCTCGCCCTTACACAGCTTCACAACCGAGAATAGTTTTCAGTTTTTTTCTGACATCTGCTAGTTTTTTTTCCCAAAACAATGAAACTAGAACAAAGAGGAAAATCAGGAAGTTAGCAGCATGTCTCCTTTATTTCTCCGTTTCAGAAAACTCTTTCTTTGGTAACACAGGCTATTCACTGACTCTTGTTATTGGTTCAAAAGCCATACAACTCTCTGCCTTACAGATAAAGTGTAGATAAATATACTGGCTCAAAAAAATTGCATAGCTCCACACTAGTTAGGCTTAGTTTTATGATCCTTAACTTCTGTTGCTCTCATGTACACTTAATGATTGAACTGGAGAAGGGAGAGTTATTTGGCATAAAGTTATAGTAAGTGATTCCCATCATCATTTTCCCCAAGGAAAAGAGGCACTCTATCATCTTACTACAAAGAAGTACACACAGGTTTGTTATTGATTTTATCAATTGTATAAAATGTTATTTTAAAGTTTTAAAAAGAAATGAGAATTCACTCTACTTTTTTAAAAAGGTTATTTCCATGTTTACCAATAATATGACATTTACTGAATCTAATTTTTAAAAGACATAAAGTATATATTTAACTTTTCATGACTACTGAAAGTATTTGATGTTCATGAAATGTTGTCTTCTAGGGTGGGCCTGAGTGTTCATTCTCTCAGAAAATTCCTGAGGGTGGCCTCCATGGTCAGGCTCAGGCAACATTAATTGGCCCCCACAGCTCTAGAAGATTAAGCCAGAAATAGACACCTGACCTTGGTTTAATCACTCAGAACCTCTTGCGCAGGAATTAGGAATTGAGCTTAGGAGAAAATAATTTCCTTGGTTTGCTGCCTGAACTGAATCTTTAAATTATGAGATGGTCATGCTTGCAGGGGGGGAGGAAAAAAGCAAAAACATAGATACAGATCTATATAGTCACAAAGTTAGAGAAGCTGAAAGAATAGACTCCTTAGTTTCTGACAGTTACTTTGCTTTTTATTCAAAGGCCTTCATGTTGTGAATAACTGGATCCTCATAGTTACTTTACACATTTGGATTCATTTCAAGGGGGTTATGTGATTATTCACTTACAACCAAAAGAACATCGAAGCTTCATCTGTAGAATTGATAGTATTGTTCATTTTGTATTTTGAATTTTTCAGCTTGAGGATTTCCACTTGATTTTTTTCTATGATGGGTATTTCCTTGCTGAGATTCTCTTTTTGTTTCATCATTATATTGTTCATCCTTGCTATTAACCCCTTGAAAATCTTTGTAACAGCTCTTGTATAGACCTAGTGTGCTAACCCCTTCATTTCTACTTTTTGTTTTTTAACATTATTTCTTCTGTGATTCTGGGTCATCTTTTTGTGTTGGGTGTTTGTTTATGTTGTTTTTGTTTTTGCTTCTCATTTCTAGTAATATCTTATTATGTGCTGAACATTGTAAGTGCTACATTTTTGGTATGCTTGACTCTTGTTGTCTTCCTTAATTGAGTTTGAAGTTTTGTTCTGCTAGTTAACTATTTATTTGCTGCTCTGCTCAAATCTTTCAAGGCTCGTTTTCAAACATCTTTAGGATGGTCTAGATTTGCTTTTACTCTTAGGGGTAGATTTACCCCTATTACTGAGTGACACACTGCTTGATAATTCTACTGAAATCCTGAGTGTTCATTGAGATTTCCCCCAATCAATTAGTCAGAAGTTGAACACCTCAGCATACTGCAAAGCTGTAGTAATCAAAGCAGCATGGTATTGACAAACAGATGCATCATCCACAGTATTGAGTAAAGAGACTATAAGTAAATTCACTCATTTACAGCCAATTGATTTTTGACAAGAGTGCTAACAACATGCATTGGAGAAAGGACAATTTTTTCAGTCAATAATGTTGGAAAAATGGATATTTATATGCAGAAGACTGAAACTAGCCCCTCTCACCAGTTACAAAGATCAACTGAAATGGATTGAAGACTAAAATACCCTACCTGATAATAGCTCATTCAGCTATAGCCCATTCAGTTATAAACTCAGTGGATTGAGCTATTCATGAGATTACTGCCTTCAAGACACAAATCTTCAGGGGACACTTTTATATTTAAAAATAGGAGAACATCTGCACAATGTTGGTGTGAATGTAAATTAGTACAACCATTGTGAAAAACAATAGGGAGGTTCCTCAAAGAAGTCAAAGCTAGGACTATCATGATCCAACAATTCTGTGATTCTTTTTTTTTTTTTTTGTGACAGAGTCTCAGACAGGGTCTCACCATGTGGTTCAGGCTGACCTTGAACTCACTATGTAGCCCAGACTGGCCTTGAACTCACTATATAGTGCAGTAGTCCTCCTGCCTCAGCCTTCCCAGTGCTGTGATTACAGGCTTGCACCACCACATTCAGCATTTCTGTAGAGTCTTATGGTGAGCATGTGCAACCAAGATTTCATAAATTCCTTCTCTTTGCAGTATCCTTTTCTCTGTTAGCTTTTCTTAGACAAGCCAATTGCTTCACAAGCTCAAATTCTAACCTCTGCTACCTCTGTTCATTCAGAGCCCTGTGCTCTTTTTGCATTACCTCTGCTTACACGTAAATTGCTTTCAAACAGAGTCAGGGCTAACCATACAGCTTGCTTTGTATGTTACCCACTATCGAGGAATCAGACCCTTAGACCTTTTATCCAGAATCCACCATGCCCTTTTGCCATAATGTTTCTACCTTGGAGCCTGCTGATCATGGACTGAATCCCTTTGAAACATAAGCCAAATTATGTCTCTCTTCCTTTCAGTCATGAGCATAGCATTGGCTGTTATGTCCAGCAATAGGAAAACTAATACAGAAAACTAGTACCAGGAAATGGGTCATTGCTGTGACTGTACCTGAATATCTGGCTTAGAAGCCTTTTAAACTGGTTCATGGAGGTATCTGGAAAGGTTTGAAGATGCTGGCTATAGAAGCTCTAAAATGCTATAAGTTAGAGCTAATAAGACCAGAATACTGATAGGAATGCAGACAGTAAAGGTCAGGTTCAGAAGGCTTCATTTGAGAACAAAGACTCCAGTGAAAGTTGGACTACTGACCATATGTAAAGTTTATTTACATTTTCCCATATCATGAGATTTTGAAAGAGACTGAGATTAAGTGTAGTGGATTAATTAATCTCATTTTCCTTTTTCCACCCTCCCTTCCTTCACCCCTTCCCCAGCAGCCAATATGGTTTCAAAAACCAGAGTTGATATTGAGCAAATGAATTCAGCAGATGAGAGATTCCGGCAGTCAACACTCCTTTTCTATTCAAAGACAAAAAAGCAAGAAGACTTTCCCTATCTCTAACTCATCAATAACTAGTCAAAAAGTCATTAACTTTGATCTTTTTGTTTCTGGAAAGGATACATGGGCCCAGAATGAGTACCACCAGCAGGTGCTCAAAGTGCATAACTTGGCAAATCACAAATATTGGGTGACTATATTCGGCTTCCATCCTTTGTAGCTATGTCCAACACGTGTATGCTCTCCTTGCTAATTCTGTTGGGTTAGTCTATGTCTAGCATGCCTCAGAGATCATCACAATCAACACTGAGTATTTTAATTCATTCAGGCTAGTATAACAAACAAAATGTCAGAGATTGGGTAGATTATAAACAACAGGAATTTGTTTTTCACACTTTGAAAAGCTGGAAAATATGAGATTAAAGTGCCAACAAATGCAGTGTCTGCTGAATCCCCACTTCCTTGTCCATAGGAAGCCATCTTCTTAACAAAACCTCAGATTGCAGAAGGGGTTACTGACTTCCCTTGGGCCCCTTTTATACAGTCACAAATCCCATTCAGAAGGTCTTTGACACTATGATATTCTCACTTCCCAAATTCCTTGCCTCATAAGCCTAATCATCACCTTTGAGTTAAGGTTTCAACATAGAAATTTTTGTAAGACACGAGCTTTCAGACCCTGCCACTAAGTTTTACTTGTCTTTCTTGTCTGTTTTTCTTATTCTCTCTAGCAAATTTGATTATTCTTAAGTAGTGCATCATTCATTATGCAGATATCCTCTAAATTTGTAATATTTAGTCATTATTTCACACTAATGATGCCAGGCACTTCACTAGGATATTACGTGACAAAACACTAAGGTATCATGTGACAAAAACTCCTTGTTGCTTCCCCTACAGCCACCTTCTGCCACAGACACAGAGCCTGCTTGCATCTGACTCTTTAAGTCTGCATGGTGCGGGACTCTGCTCAGGGCACAGCAGCAAGATAGTGACAGGTCGCTTGAGGCATTCCCATGCTCCTTGTCGGATATGGCACTTGACACAGTCCTGGATGAAGAGACGGGGGAGATCCTGGGACTTTTCTTCAGTGACAATAGGCACTTAGGGAGAACCACTTTGTTTTCAAAGTATTTTTCACCTTCATGTGACTCTCAGCCCCTTGGGATCATGGTGATGGTCAGTTTATGAAAGAAAGCCAAAAGGATGAGAATGGCAGAGCACAAAGATGGAAAGAACCAGAGAACCTGATGACTCTGGGAAACTACTGAATTAATCAACCCTGGAATGACCTTATCTCCATTATTCCTGTTATATAAGGTTTTCCTTAAAGTGTAAGGAACCAATGGTTCAATCTTCTGTCATATATAGATTTTTTTAAAAAAATATCATGACCGAAATAAAAAAAACTGATCCATTTTAATCCTTTCTAGCACCCTTAACCTTAAAAAATCATGTAGAGATATGACTAAAACATAATATTATTGGACTCTAAATCACATATTCCTACACATCATGCTAAATTGACTTATTAATGATACATTTGATATATCTGGTTCAAATCTCTTGATCTTCCTTGCTGCCTATACACGAATCACTTCACTAACTTTCTAACCTTCATTTTGTTCTTTTAACCTTTATTTTTATTTTAGTTAATTTAGTGTTTTTTATTTAGTGTTTTTTTTTTATTTAGTGTTTAGTTATTTTAGTGTTTTTCCTACCATCCCCAACTTCCTAGCCTGGTTCAGGGTCTTGTCACTCTTTTTTCTCTCCCTAGATTTCATTCTTTCAAATTTCTAGCATTAATTGACACTAGCTAAAAGCATTTAAACCAGTAAGGTGTATAATATTCAAAACAACTCTCTATTTGTCCTTTCTTAGCGTACGATTATTTTACTTTTCATTGTCTCTTGAATAAACCACATCACTGTTGCTTAATGACCTTGTGAACTAGCAGTTACTGGAATAGTTGCAGCTTTTTATTCAACTGGATCTTTTTTCTCAGGCTAAACAAAGCCCGAAGCGGGGAAAGTGTCACCATAAGAAGGTGCTCCCTTAGGAGAAACCTTCTGTGATATTCTTTCAGTTGGCACTGGAATGTTTTCTAAGTTACCTTGAGTTTCTTCATTTGTTTTTTTCCATGTAAAGCCAACTGGTGATTCACTTATCAGTTTTTCTTGGGCCTGATACGAGTTTTTTTCAATCTTTAAATGTAAGACTCGTGACTTGCATCCAGGAGACAGCCAGCAGGCCTTGTGAACTCTTGGCTGAGTCATTTTGAGACATCCCGTGAAGTTCCAGAAGTTCCAGCATATTGCATGGGGCACAGAACTTTGCTCCTGGGAAATACTGATCTCCAAGACTTGAGTACAGCTGTCGGAATGAATTAGCATTAGATGCAATATTCATTATCCCTTCAACTTCAGAGGGATGAGAAGGAAAATTCAGCTTCTGTGCCAAAGGAGATTTGTCTTTTCATGCAATGAAGGCTATCAAGGACCAAAGAGGACACATTAGAAAAGTATCTTACTAACACTACATTTACCTGGGAATCCCAATCATCTAAAGACTATTGGACTAACACATTTACCTGGAAATCTCAACATCTAAACTATAACAACAATGCTGGCAGTGTAACTCAGTAATAGAGCAAGCGTTTAACATGCTCAAGGCCCTGGGTTTGACCTCCAGAACCAAAAGAATAAAATGAAAAATGGTAAAGAATAGGTAAGTAAGGGGGAAAGCTCCCTAAGCAAAGCCCTAAATATCATGATATCTATTTGCTGAAAGTAATTACTGCACTAGAACAGACCTCTGTGTTCTTACTCAGACCCACATACTCAGATCTTAGGAGAATTACAATAAATTTTATTAATATGTTACCAGTTCATAATAGATAAAATGCACAATAATGAAAGGGTTATACTTTTCAAAGAAAAAGAGAAAGGATGCGTCTAATAATATACTTATTGAAAGCAAAGGGAAGAATAGAAAAAAAACAGATCACACTTCACAAAATATTCTAACCTATAGGTAGAAAGTGACACTATATCTATGTAAAATAACTGAAATAAGGGACTACTCATCAACATTAAAGAAAAACACATTACATTCAAAAGTATATCATTGAACAAAACCAATCATAGGTCTATAAAATACTTTTCTGAAATTTAAAAATATGAAAATAATATGAAATGTCTCATTTACAAAGCTTGATATATAAAGCATATGATGGAAAAGAGAATAAATGTAATGCAAGTAGAGAATCACAAAATAAGACTGCCAAGAATATTAACCAAAAGTAGAATCAATGGGACAGAAAATTGAGTAAATAAAAGATGGTGAAAATTCAAGAAAATTGCCAAATACATAAATACACAAACATAATTAGACCAAACATAATGTACTTTGAGATAGAATACTATATTCATAGATAATAATAGGAATTCCCAAAGAAATCAAAATGAATGGGATAAAATCAGCACTTAAACAAATTATATTGAGTAACAGGAGCATTGAAATCAAACATACTACAAGAAAGACAAACTATAAATAAAAAGTAACACTAAGTTTTGTAACAGTAAAATCTTTTGTACAGTAGAAACCAAAGAATATTTAGAAATAATGCCAGGAACCAGCAAGAGTCCATTTCAGAAATGACTGGATAGATACCATAAATACATTTTTTCATATTTACTGAAGATGGACAAGTTAGTCCTTCATTTGCAAAACAGAATGACATTCTCACATTTAACAAAGCCTTGGAAAAGTTATTAATCAAGTAAAATTTGTACAAAAATTGTGACTATATATACTCAAGAGAACTAATAACTAAACTTTAAAATAGAACACACGTGAAGATATTACTATTGAATAGATGTAAAATGATCGTCAAATTGATAATGAATTTTTGTAGAAATGAGAAAAAGACATCAAAAGGAGAAAGATAATTGCTAATGAATGTAACACGTTTTGGGCTGGAGGTTTAGCTCAGCAGCACAAGCGCCTGCCTGGCAAGCATGAGGTGGTGAGTTCAATATCCAGTACAAAAAAACATAACAAAACAAAAAAAAATCACATATTTTGTGTATATATATTTTTTATTTTGTATGTATTTTGGTAAATTTATGCCTAAATATTTTGGTGTTGTTAGGAACTTTTTGCTTCAATTTTCTACTATGCACTGTTGGCATTTAGAAATATAATTTATGTTTATATTGACCATGTATCATGAATTTACTTATTAGTTATAAAAGTGTTTTGTTGATCCTTTCAAATTCTGTAGGTAATTATGTTATTATAAATAATGTCATTTCTCCCTTACAATTCATGTGCTACTGATTGACTTCTCTTACATTGTTGCACCACTTAGGTCTTTCAATAAAAGGTTGATAGGAATCGTGAGCAAACTCATCACTGCTTCATTTCCACCTGAGTAGCAAAGGGCTCACTTTCCCCATTAGATGTGCTATGTGCTGAAGTTTTTTGTAGATGCCCTTTTTCAAGTTAAGAAACTTACTTTTATTCCTAATTTGATGAAAAGTTTTTCATAAGCAGATGATGCTGAACATTATTAAATATTTTCCTGAATTTTTAAAATGACTATGTGGTTTGTTTTTTGCTTTAGTCTTTTGAGGCAAATTGTAATGATTGGTTTTTCAAATGTTTAACCAGTCCTGCATTCTTGACATGACACTGTAGTATCATTATTTCATATTGTTGGATTTGATTCGCTAAGTTTAACTTTGTTTTTTTTTATAATGTCCTTGTTTGGTTTTAGAATCGGGATAATGCTAGCCTCATAAAATGAGTTGGTTCTCTTGTATTTTCTACAAAAGGTCGTGTGTAATTGAAGTTATTTCTTCTTTAAACATTTGGGAAGATTTGCCTTGAAGCCGCTTCTCTCTGAAGCTCTCTTTGTTGAAGGTATTTAACTATGAGTTCAATGTCAATCATAGATACAGAACACCTCTGGTTATCATTTTCTACAGTGAGAAGGGAGAGTTAATTTAGCATTTCCTCCAGCTGAGGAGATGGAAATTTGTTATTTACAGTAATAGTTAAGATGCATAAAACACATACTTTGAGATATTCACTGTTAATAGTACACTTACAGGTTTTTTGTCTTATAACACAGAATGCTGATAAATTTTGAAAAATTTTTTAGTAATTTCCAGCCAAGAAGCATATGTTTTACAAATACTACTTTATTAACTTATACTTTATTAAAGCATACTTTATATATTTATGTTTTATTATACTTGACATTTATATTTTATTTTTACTAGATGTAAGTGCACACCTATTCCTCCAGGTCAATTGATGTTTCATGTTTAGAACACCCACATATTAGCTTTTAGCTTCATAAGTTACAAATAATTTTTCTTTTATATTCTTGGAGCTCACCTATTGTAGAATGTAACACATTTCATCATGCAGAATAGTTACAACTACAAATTTCTAAACTCTAACATTAAAAGGTCAAAGATTGCAAAGAGCAAAAAAACTAAATTCAACAATATTGTGATGAGACAAAGAAAAACTACAAACAAGACGTGATGCAAAGCTAGCTTAGTCTTGATTCCAACAAAGCGAGAGGCCGCTCTCCGGTAACCAGCTCAGAGGGAAGGCAGAGGCAGGCCCTGCTCAGAGCACATTCCAACAAAGTGAGAAGCTGCTCTCCGGTAACCAACTCAGAGGGAAGGCAGAGGCAGGACCTGCTCTGCATGCATTCCAGCAGCCCCCTGGATGCTTCCACAGAACAGAAGCAGGGCCTGCACCAGAGCACCCAATAACCACCATTGGATACCTCTAGCCAGCACTGGCCAGGAAAACCAAACAGTCACGCTCCAGAGAAATTGTAACCAACGTGGGAGCTTCCCAAAACCCCACTACCTGCTTGTTTGGAAGAACCCAGGAAAATGTCAGGACGAAGAAAAAAAGGCAGTCCCTAGACTCCAACCCAAGCAGAGCAAGTCCAGGAGATGAAAACGTGGAAGACATAAAGAGTCGCACACTTGAAGTTTCTGCAATGATGGCAACTGAAGTAAAGAGACAACTCCATGAGGCCATAAAAGAAATTAGAGGGCCAGGGATCTAGTTCAGCGGCCTAAGCGCCTGCCTGGCAAGCGCAAGGTCATGAGTTCAATCCCTGATGCTGCAAAAAAAAAGAAAAGAAAAGAAATTAGAACAGAAATACTATCACAGGTAAAAGAAGAAATGAAAGACATAATTAAAGAATTGCTACACTTCTCTAAAGAAGACATAGATAAAAAAATAGAGGAGCAAAGGAAAATGAGAGAAACCATGAATGAACAATATAAGAAAGATTTTGAATGTATGAAACAGATTCAAAGAGATATCCAGGAAATTAAAATCTCCATTGAAAGCTGGCAAAATCTCCTGAAAGAAACTGAAGAGAGACTTTCAGACCTTGAAGACAGGTGTGCAGCTTGTGATAGAGAAAGGAAAGACCTCTTGAAAATAATGAGGAACCAGGAAATAACAATTCAAAGACTGCAAGATGATGCAAAGTGAAATAATTTATGAGTGATAGGTATCAATGAAGAAGCAGGGGTCAACACAAAAGACATAAAAATTCTATTTACAGAAGTACTAGCAGAAAACTTCCCAAACATGGGAGAAAGATGTGCTATTCAGATAAGTGAGGCATATAGAACTCCAGCTGCCCATAACCAAAACAAATCTACACCCAGACATATAATAATCAAAATCTCAGAAATTCAAACAAGAACAGAATATTAAAAGCTGTTCGAGGAAAGAAACACATCACCTATAAACAAAAACCCATCAGAATAACAACAGACTTCTCAACACAAACCATCAAGTCAAGAAGAGCTTAGAGTGAAATATTTCAAGTCTTCAGAGAAAACAACTTCCAACCCAGATTGATGTACCCTGCAAAACTAGCTTTCAAAATTAATGGAGAAACAAGATACTTCCATGACAAAGAATAACTGAAGGAGTTTATGACTGCCAAAACAGCCCTACAGAGAATACTGAAGGACATTTTGGAGAGAGATAAGAAAGACCATGGCTCCAGGAGGATCAGCAGGGGGGAATCACCAAGTGGGACAGACAATAGAATGGAGGGGAAAAGTACACAGACAGTGGCAGGAAAATAGCATGGCAGAGATCCACCAGTGCATGTTGGCCATGACCATTAATGTAGACAGCTTCAATTCACTGCTGGAAAGAGGCATAAGTAAAGTGAATTGAGAGACAGGCTCCATCAATATGTTTTATCCAACAAACACATTTAGCTCAAAATGGAATTCATAGATTGAGAGTCAGGGGAGAGAGAACAATGCTCTGTGTGATAGGGAACCAGAAAAAAAACAGTAGGGGTATCTTGCCCATCTACTGCAGAAGGGAAAGGAAAGATATGCCATTTCTATACAATGGAAAGCCACTCAACTATAAAGAAAGATAACCTTGAGACTCTTGTAGGTAAATGGATACAACTTGAGAGCACACTTATAGGTGAAAAGGTTCAAATTTACATGGGTGAACACTGTATTGTTTCCCTACTATAAGAAAGTGGGGAAATTAGTGGGATCCAAAATGCAAAATACAGGTTGTGAAGGTGAAAGGGGAGGAGATGTCTCCAGGGGAAAGGCAAGGGCCATTGTTAATCTATAATTCTGTTTTGAAGCCCTGTATTGTTCTCATAGTTCTGTTTAACCAAGTTTTATTGTTTAGTTATGTTCAGTTTTATTATATTTGATGGCATGGACAGCTATTGCAAAAACAACAAAATGGATTATAGCAGTCATTATTGTTTTCCTATTATCTTGTTCCAAAGCCTTTATTGCTTTACTTGTTTTCTATTGATTGATTTTATTCTATTTTGCTTTGTTTGATTTTGTTATGTGTGAAGGTCTAAGCAGCTACTTTGAAGATAAGATGCATCAGGATAACCTCTGTTGTATTCCTGCAGTCTTGTTTGAAGTCCTGTATTGCTTTCATTGTTTTCCTTTGATTGGTTTTATTCTATTCTGTTTTATTTGACTGTATTATACCTGAGGGCATGAGCAGTTATTTTGAAGGTGACAAGAGGCATTATGGTAGCCATTATTGATTTCTTTTAATCTTGTTATGAGATCTTGTATCATATTCATTATTTTGTTTTGATTGACTATTTTTTCTATTTTGTTTTGTTTGTTTTTATTATGTTTGATGATATAAGCAGCTACTTTGAAGATAACAAGATACATGACGGTAGCCACTGTAGTATTTCAACTGCCTTGTTTTGAAGTCCTATGTTGCTTTCATTGTTTTATATTGATTGGTTTTATTCTATTCTGTTGTGTTTGATCTTATTATTCCTTATGGTATGGGAAGTTATTTTGAAAATAGCAAGGGGCAACATGGTAATCATTGTTGGTCTCTTTTTGTTTTGTCTTGAAGTCTTGTATGACATTCTTTACTTTGTTTTGATTGAACGTTCTGTTTTATTTTGTATTTGTTTTATTCTCTTCAAAATAAAAAAAAAGCTAGCTTAGTCTTGACTGCTGAATGTACTATACAGATAAAAACACTAAATATAACTGTAGATAAAAATAAAGACAAGTACATGAAACTAATATGAGATGATAAGTAGTATAGAAGATATATTAATATAAATATATTATAAATGCAATAAGAAATATAGAAATAGAACATAGCTAAAAGTTTACTTATTA
>RJWT010004422.1:0-33408 GCA_004365215.1 Cuniculus paca | reverse complement strand
AAGAAATCAGCAATGGCTGTCATAATGTCATTTTCTTCAAAGTAGCTGTTCATACCATCACACATAATAAAATCAATCTTGTAAACTCTTTAGGAGAAGTTGTAGACATGTATAAGCCTAAACATGTACATCTATTTTTTCTGTATTACAGGGAAAACCAAACCAAAACAAAATACAAGAAAAACAAAAAACAAAAGAGACAAATAAACAACAATACCAGAGAGCCCAAAACAATAACAATATAGGTTTTCAAAACAAGGTGGTAGGAACATAACTAAGCTGTTATTTTGCATAGTATCTTCAAAAGAGTTACTCAGAATACCGGATATAAACATGCAAAATTTATCTAATCCTATGAATGTTAACTGTTTTGCTCCAAGAATTAATCAAATTAGTACTTCTAGTCTTATATATTCTGTTTTCATGGATATCCTGGGGTACATCACTTTTCTATTTTTTCTCAGTTTCCCCCTTGGAGAATGGCAATGAAGACTTCTGTTACTTAACTAATGGCACATGTTGGAAGTATAAGTGTTCTGCAAGATGCTTTTGAGATACAAAGTAGTAGAACAATATTATGTTATTTTCCTTCAAACAGGAAGGTTTTAGAGATTGAAAATGCTACCCACAATTATTAAGAAATGTATGCAACCTCTGATTTATCTGATGCCACAGCCATTTACCATGCTGAGTCCTCACGAACATCATGCAGGTAGTTGACTTTTGTTAAGTTACAATGAACAATCATTGTAGTATACAAGCTCTTTTCAGAAGGATATCACATGGAGTGTATAAGTTTGGGTGTATTTATTTCTTAGGGCCACTGTAACAAATTACACAAACTAGGTGCTTACAACTATAGACATTTATTCTCACACAGTGAGCAACCAGAAGCTAAAATTGATACATTGCAGGGCACCCTATTTCCCAACACTCTGAGGGAGCCCTCTTCCCTGACACTTCTGGCTTCTGGTGTTTCAAGCATTCTCTGTTTTGTGACCTCACAATCTTCACAAGTGTCTGTTTTCTCCTAAGGATACCTGTCATACAATTCTGGACAAACAAGGATAATCTAGAATGATCTTGTGCTCCTTAGCTTAATTATGTCTGTGCTCTGAAACAACTTGGCACTAGTGTATGAGAATCAGCATTAAGGTCCTGTGAAAACAAAAAAGTGACAGACAGATTCAGAGATGAACAGAGTGTAATTTATTAGGGAACTTACTGACAGAAACATAGTTCTGGGCAGCAGCAGGGAAACCAGTTGGATCACAGCAGTCTGAGTTAGAAGGAAGGAGATATACAATACAGACTACTCTAATGATTTTTTATAGTTTGCTGCAAATTTCTATGACTCTATGCAGGGAAATTATGTGGGAAAAAATCAACTAAGGTTACTCTGAAGCAATCATGGTGGTTATGTCAAGATGGTTGCAGTTACATCAGGATGAATGCATACAATCTGCAAAAATTTATTTATTTATTTATTTATTTATTTATTTTTCTTTCTTTCTTTCTTTTTTTCTTCTCTCCTTGTAATGTTTTGATACAGGACCTTGCTACATAACCCAGACTATCCTTGAACTTGTGGTCTTCCTACCTCACCCTCCTGAGAGTGCCACCACTCCTGGTCTGAAGGCTCAAAAGAGTCTAAAAATCTAACTAAGATCATATTCACAAGTTCTTGAGATTAGGATGTGGACACACTACAGGAGGGTTCCCAACAGTGAATGACAGATTGAGAACAAGAAGCACTCGTGACAGACATGTCACTGTAGAGCACTGCAATAGAGATTTAATCAGACGATAGAAGGACAAAAGTGTGAATCTGGGTACCACACATCCAGAATTGAAGAGTCAATTCTCTTTCTTCTAGGAGAACTGAAGATCTCACTCGGCTTTCTTTCTCTTCCAAAATGAAAAAGCCTAATAAGTGATTCCATCTTCTTTAATCTTTCGATTTAAAGCAATATTAACATGCGTTTCTCTCTCTTCTCTAGACTCTAAAGCTGTTAAGAGTTTGAAAGGTCCATTGAAATGATCTAACTCAACTCTATCCTTTCAAACCCTAGTAAATCTAAATTCCAGTACTTGCACACATGCCTTCTTCCTTATATGCTTTTCTGATAGCTGTTCTTCTCTCCATTCTTCCTCCTCTCCTTCTTTAGGAAGAGAAGACTGAATTTGTAACATATGTCTCAATAAAGGGATGTTTCTCTGAATTCATATCTAATTTCTTTTATACCCTTGATACAAGTGAGGGGGTTGAAGTCAGGTAATCACTTATCAACTAGCTTTTTGTAAATCTTCCTTGTATTATAGCACTCCTTTGAGATGTTATTTCTGTTTTTTTTTTTGTTCTTGGGTATGATTTTCATTTACCCATCTTGTTATAAGTTCTATCATAGATACATATAAAGGGAATTATGTTCTAATATATATATATATATAAATATATATATATAAAGAGAGATATAATATATATAATATATATAAAGAGAGATATTATATATATATATATATATATATATATATATATATATATATATGGTTCAGGAAGAGCTGAATGTAACCAGAAGTTTACTAGTTGGAGTCCCAAATGCTGAATAGGAGTTGCCCAGGAGAACAAGAACCCTAGTGGTGGTAATGTAAAAGAGAACAGAAAGTAGGAAAATGAAACAGACATGTGCAAAGATCTACACTGAGAGAGTCTATTGTGCCCTTTTAGAACTTGCACTGATGTTTAGTGTTGCTGGAGAGTGGAGACATGCTAGCATTTGTGCATTAAAAGAAGACAGTGGAAAAATTGAGTGAAAGGTGAGGTGAGCAAAGTAGACAAAAGATAATTATAAACGGCAATGGTGGACCAGTCAGGAAATTTGAGTTCACCCTGTGTCTTGGTCACTTTTTTCTCGTTGCTAAGACAAACACCTGACACCCAAAATTAGGGAAGAAAAGGTTCATTTAGCTTACAGTTTCTGTAGATTTCAGTCCATAATCAGCTGGCTCCAAGGCAGGTGGCATGGCGCTGGGGCAACACTTCAAGGCAGCAGCCAGAGCAAAAGGGGGCAGCCTTTCATGGCGGCTGCAAGCCACTAGAGCAAAACCGCGCCAAAGAGCAAAAACACGCCCCGATTCCGACCTTACATTTTATGTTGGCTCCACCCCTGGGCGGGTGCAGAACTCACACCGCCAATCCCAGCACTAGACAAGGAGTCAATCACAAATGCTAGATTCAGCCACTTCCGTGACTACATGAGGATTGGGGGGGGCCATCCATATACAAACTGTAACACCCTGAGATCAATGGGAACTTTTTGAAATGATAGGGTCACATTTACATTCTAAGAAATCTTCTCTGGCTATGTGTAATAAGGGAATTTAAAAAGGGGAAACTATTTAAGGAGTTAAATATGATACCAACAACATCCAAAATTGGTTATTCCAGCACTGTTCTGAGCATTTTACCTTTATTGTGTAATCCTCAGTAGAACCTTACAAGACAGGTCCTATTACTATTCCTATATTACAGAAGGGGAAACTGAGGCACCACTGATTGTAGTTGCTCTGACTGTTGTGTGTAAAATGGATGAAGTGGTGAACACAGGTGGATGCAGGCAGATCAAGTAGGTTTTTCAAAATTACAGACAAGGGATGGTGTAGTTTGGACCGGGGATATGACAATGAAGACGCACACCAAGAGACACATCTGAGAGATTTTTAAGTAAAGCCAGTAGGACTTGTTGAGGGACTAAAAGTTGAGACATGGTAGAATCAAGAATTATCCCCAGGACCTTGGCATAAACAGATGGATGAAATGAGGTGCCATTCTGTGACCATAAATAGTTGTGCAGAGCAAAATAGAAGCTTGGCTTTAGAAATCTTGTGCTATAGAGTCTAAACTTGGTTCTACCAACACATGTTATTTATTCTGCAAACAAGAAATATAACATTTTTTCATCTGTTTTTACTTTATGTTTAACAGTGGCATACCTAACCTGCTACTGGGGGAAATGTAGTGAGAGTTCTCAAGGAATTTACTAGAGATGAATTTTTAAGTGCTAAATGTTAAGTCATGCCATTGATTTCACAGATATTTATTGGGATTTTGGTATGTATTCCTGGTATGTCCTGAACTATTTGACACACTCTGAAGCAGCAAGTCAATTGTCAGCCAAACTCAGCGGGTTGGTGAAAGAGCCAGGACATGGCAATTAAAAGGATGCAGCCAAGTGTAGCTATTTCCAGCTGCTCCTTTGTACCCTAATATCCACTTCTCTTCAAGCCATCCCCCATCTTCTTGTTACCTAGTGACCTACTTATTTTATAAATGTGGACTAAGTGGAGGTAGAAGAACAAAGTGCCCTTTCTCTTCCTTCTCTTAGCCAATTAAAAGAATTTTAGCTAAGAATTTAATGAGTCCTTATAAATAATGAAGTTGAAGCTGTATTTGGGCCATTGTGTAAAAAAAGGAAATGGACAGGAAGAAGTAAAATGATGAGGCCATCAAACTTATTAAATTCTATGTATTCTTGGTTGTTTATATTTAAGTACAACTGCCTACACAATACGTCTAAGAGCTTATGAATATACGTCTAAGAATTAACAACCTAAACAGAACTCCTGAATTTTCATCCTCTATCCACCTGTTACTCTGAAGAAGCAATTTTTGATTCTTTTCACTCCCTCACATGCTACCCTGGCTGTAAGTCTTGTTGGTGCTAGCTCCAAAGTATACTTGATTCACAAATATATCATCTTTTATCATACTCATGGTTATATCCAGAACCTCTCTCTAGTTTCCTGGCTAATCTTTCTGCCTCCTATCTTCACCCTTACTACCCTGTGGTTCATCCTCCACACAGTTGCTAGAGCAATCTCAGCAAGTATATCATGCTTAAGTATATCATGCTTAAAGAAAGATCATAAGAAGACTGGCTTTGGAGGACTCAATTTCACTTTGAATTTGCACTTTACTTTGAACTTGAGCTTTCACTGACCATCAGTAATCATTCTGCTGAAATTCTCTCTAGTTTTCTTTAGACTGAGTTTCTCATGTTTGGTAATGTGCCAATAGGAATGACCCATAAATTCCCTGTGAGAAAAACCACTTAAAGGAGGATGTGAGATTTTCCTGACACACTGAAAGAAAATTCTTATAATAAACATAAAGAATGAGAGCTTGATTACTGTGATGGCTGATCTTGATTATCAACTTGGCTACATCAAGAAAGTCCCAAGAAATTAGCAAAGTATACCTAGTGTTTCTGTAGGATGTTTCCAGATACAATTGGCCTATGGGACAGCAAACGGGGAGAAGGCACAGCCTGAATGTGAGTGGCACCATAAATGGTGCCCTAAGGCTGAGCTGGAAGTGTACAAGTGGCATCTATGATCATGAGGATAAATTTTATTTTTTTTAATTTTATTTTAAAGAAAATAGGACAAAACAAAACAAAACAGAATGAAAAAAGCGAAAGAAAACAGAATAGAGTCAAACATAATATAGTATTTCAAAGCAGAACACTGCAAGCTATACAGGTTTTCAAAACATAACAACAGGAGATTAACAATGGTTACCCTAGTGTCTCTTGCTTTCTTCAAAATGGTTGTTCTTACATTTACAGAGGATGAATTTTAAAAAAAGCCCTCAAGAAAAGGAATTGACTGCAAGCTCCAGGTCTCCACCAAACATTAGAGAATGTGGATTATTAATGAAGGGAGCAAGGAGGATGTAGGTCCTTAACTATATTTGTTCTATCTTTCTGTTCATGTTTGACCTTTAGCTTCTATCTTCCTTCTCAAATTCTTCTTGAGTTTATACATATTTGCTTGTATTTGTCTTCAATAGGATCAGCTACATGTGGGATTCCGGGCAAAATAAAAATGCAAGGCACCCTGTTTGGAAACCATTAAGAAGTTCAAGATAATAACGGCAGAACATTAAAACAAGTTCAGTATGCTTCTAAGCATAGGGACATGTGACTAAAGTTTCCCCTTTATGTGACTAAGTATAAAGTTCTTCCAACTCTATACTTAGTTTTTTTTTCTGAGTGTAAAGCATCTAACCCTTGCTCTAACCCTAACCCTTACCATTTTGATCCTCTTCAGAGACTCTTTCATTACTTGTTTCTTAGTGTTCTTTATTTTGTCAATAAATGTTGCATTTATATTTTGCTTTATATTATATTTTCTTGAAAACTCAGAATAGATCTAGAAAAATTTCAAGTACTTACTATCACGCTGACATGACAGCACACACAGGAACCATAGGTGACACTACTGGGGACCAGGAAGCTGCACCCACTGACTCGCCCACACGTGGGAGCCATCTCTGAGGCCAGTGGGGATGGGACTCTGCACCCAGTAACCCGTGGTCATCCGGAAATCCACAGTGAGACCCGCAGGGACTGAGAAGCTGTACCAAGTGACCTGCCGACACCAGGAACCCTAGGTGAGGCTCCTGGGGACGTGGCATACGAGCAGTTGTTTCCAGTCAATGCCCTGAATGTGGGGACACTAACAAAGCAAGTACCTTCATTTACTGGAGCGTTTATCCTACTTAGTCTCAGGGCAACCTACTCAGCAGAGTTTGAAGTAGTTTCTCTAGTTCACATCAGGCTTCTGAGAGCTTTATTTCAAGAGTAGTTTCTTCCCTTATTTACTAGGGGTGGTTTTAGTCTAACATGATTATTTAGTGGGTGGTACATGGAGATAAATGGAATCCTATTTATACCTGTAACCTTCCAGAAAGAGTAACATCTCAGAAATACAGACCTGGTAATATACTGTTGTCCTCATTTCCAATATTCTCCGTAAGAACTCGGAATATATCTGAGACCACTGGCACAGAATGTCCCAAAAGACAAGAAAGACCCACAACTAAAAATTGCCCCCCCCCGCACTATTCAAATTTTCTTGAGATATGGGCTTTAAGAAACTCATTCATAAATTAAAAATTGATCTTAAAGACACAGTACCTTACTGCAAGTAATTTTGGAGAAAAAATTTCCTTCCAAACTTGCACTTTCTGACAACTAGCATGCATCTCAGTCCTTCTTTTACTCAAGGCAAGGCCACTCTGCCACTGGGCATAAGGTTATTTTCTCCCTATCTCTCTCTTCCTTGTGTATGTTCCAATCTACCCCTGGGCATTAAGGCAACATGACATAAGAATATATTTTCTAAATTTGCATAAAATGAGAACTTCACAGATGGGCAGCACATGCTTCCCATAAGTCCAGTGTGAAAATGGCTCGATAGCACTTGTCGCTGCACGCATTCTTTCCACATTTCTGGCACACGTACATCTTAAACAAACAGGAATTGCGACAAGCAAAACAGATGGGCAACAAAAAAAAGTTTCCAAAGCACGCATCCCAAAATTCTTCCTTGAACATGGTACTATATCACTTGTCACAATAAATCTGAAATAGTTTGGGTATTAACAGACAGTCTTTGCTGGAGGGGAAAGCTCAAGATATTCATTTCCATAACTCAGACAAAAAAAATGTTGGAAACACCTTTGCCTCCCCTAATTATGGAGAGACAGTCTCTGAGCTGTCCTTCTGCATTTTGGGTGACTTGCTAATTGTGTAGGAGGCTTTCTCTGGTGTCCTCTGTTTTTGTTAGTACACAGAAATAGAAGTGGTATGACTAGAGAGCAAGAGTGGACTAAAGCATATTTCATATTCCACACATTGTCAATTATGGTTCTTCATTTGTTTAGCTGAAACTACACTTGACCAGGTATTTCTACACAGAAACATGAGCATTCCCGTTGAAGAAGAAGACCTGGTTATATATCTAACTAAATTTCTAAAATTACTTGGAAGAAAATTGAAAGGGCATTTGATGGGAAATTAGGAAACCAGGACTTTGACATTACTTTTACCACAGAATACAGAAGTGAAATTAGCAAACCCTTAACTCTCTGGACTTCTCTTGTCACCTGGTTAGTTGCTCCATCAAACAGTTCCATTTTTCCACTGCTATTACTGCAACTTGTGACCTTTAATCTCAACACTCCAGGAAATTAAGAGTGAAAGTCCATTCAAAGTCACTGCTACTGTTGTGGGAACTGGTTTCTCTGAGTGCCAGGTCAAGAGAGCACTTGTCTCAGGGAAAGATAGTCCCACTTCTTTGCTCTAAACTTTAACATCATTCACTCCCAAGATATCACTCCTTCTCAACCACCAGCTGAAGGCAGCCAGCAGAGGCCAAAGAAAGCAAAAATAATGTCCTAAAGACATTTTCCAGATTTGAGATATTTAACTTGTGTGGGGTGTAAAAATTTTGATCTGCATTTTAAATGTTTCAAAGCAATTATTTTTCTTCTGCCTTAAAAACCACAGACAATGATGTGTATCATTTGGCTGTATACCAAAATGTGTTAATCAAGCCATAGCTTCTGTGTTCTCCAAGACGCCATATTTGTTTAACTAAGAGGTTTGTCTTGGGCAATTTATCAAAATGAAGTAATAGTAACTTCATCTTGAGAAACTGAAATTGCCAGCAATCTCCCTAAAAGCAAATCCTTTAAAAAGGTTTAAAAATTATAGTTAGCTTACATAGGGCAAACTGCTACACAAGTATATTTGAAACTTAAGACTGGAGTATTACTCAGTGGTAGAGCACTTGTCTAACATGTGAAAACTTGGGTTCGATTCCTAGCACCACAGTGTGTGTGCGTGTATATGTGTGTGTGCAATTTTAAAAAGTAAAATAAGCATAGATAACACTCATTGATGGTAGCATACATTATGGGTCAGGCACTGCAGTTCACTCATTTCTCACAACAAACCTCTGAAATAGACATTATTATCACCTTCACTTTATAGCAGAAAATACGGAAGCACAGAAGCCTGGATTAATTTCCCTCAGGCACACAGCTGGAATGTAAAAGGACCCTTTACAATTCTAGGAAAGTTATATACAAGCTAGTTTTCATTATTGTTTCATTGTTATTCTTACTATTTTCTCTTTAACCATTTTTATCAAAAAAACTTTCAAAGATTGAATTGATGTATATTTGGCCTACCCACTTGTAAGACAAACGTAGTAGCTAATAATGAAAATTAATACTGACATTAGAGATTCATCTAAATTCTCAGCCATAAAAGAAAGATATTAGATGATTGTGGTGATGTGCACTTACAATCTCAGCACTCTGGAAGGCTCAGGTAGGAGGATCTAAACTTCAAGAAATGTTAGCAACCTAGCAAGATGCTGTCTCTAAAATGGCCAGAGCTGTAACTTAGTGTGTTAATATTGGGTTTAATCCCAGATACTGGAAAGAAAAAAAAAAAGAAAAGAAAAAGATGTTCATCACTTTAGTACCAAAATAAACTATCTTTCTAAAAAATAAACTGCAGCAAATGTTAAAGAAAAATGAAATTTCTAATTAACTTTTATATAACATTTATGTGCATTATATTCTATACTTTAGCCAAAAATTTCCCTGTTGTAATACAATTTTGTTGTGCCAATGTAAAATGAGTTTATATTGTTAATAAGTGTAGGCCCTAACATAAGACCCAGAAGTATACTAAGTGGCAAAAGAAGTCAATTTAGACAAACAATTTGTCATGGACAATCCACACAGTGGGAAGTCTACCAATGGACTGTCAGTAATTAATCATGGAGATCATTAAATATCATTTAAGTAACACTTCCCAAAACATGCATTTCTAATGTCCTTATGATAATTAACATAATCAGATTTTGAATTTTTCCAATGCTTTTTTTCTTTTCTCTTTTGAATCATTCAAGTTAATTGTTAAGATCCAAATTTGCCTCGAAGTTACTTGTGGGAAAATGTCAGTGTGACATCATGGTAGGATAGAGGGGACAAATTCCAATGAGTCAGAACACTATGGTGGAATCTTTTCTTCCTGTTTGCAGGAAAAGGCGAGCTCAGGGAGCCAAATCCCTCATCCAGATAATTAGCAACTATCCAATCTGTTAATTGAGGAAATGTGTGCCAAACCTTCTTGGCAACCTCAGTCAAACAGTTGTAGGGTGGTCAGTCAGTCAGTCACAGTTACCTAGTGCCAGAGTATGCTCGGCCCTACGTTAAGAACTTTGCATCAAAGGCAGATCAGATTTGCTCTTTGACTTGAGAGAATGAATGTGTTATATTGTTAGGAAACTGGTGGTTCTTAAGTCCTAAATTTGGCGATGCTGACAACAAAATTGTTTCATTAACCCTATCTCTTTTTACAATCTTTAATGAAAAAATTACTCCTTCTTCTAATTTCACTACAATTTTGGGGACATTTTCAAGAATCAGGTACTGCTACATCTGAGTGGAGGTGACCAAGCACAGAAGAGACATGAATGTTAATGCAAATGTGATTGAGCCTAGGAAGGTATCATTCACAATTGGGAATTTTCAGAAAAATCTTCCAAGTTTCTAGCATATTTCTACATATTTAACTGCAATTGTCTGAGTCTCTTCCACATTAATGATCCAGACATTCTCAACTAAAAAAAACTACGCCAAGGATAAAAAGAGAGCAGATCAAGGGAAAGATGTGGTGGTGTTATGTGAAGCAAGGTAGATACCACCAGGAATGTCTGGCAGACAGCTTAGAGATCAAAGGCATTCTAGAGAACAATAATTAGACAGTATTTGATATTCTAATAAATATAGATATACTTAAACTAAAACAAAATCTTTATGGAGGTTCATGTTCTTATGAACAAGGTGTACATTGATCATTAGGAAATGATTTCCTAAGAGTCAGGTCTACCTACTCAGTTTGATTGGAACTCGAAGTGGAAAAGAAAGCATAGGCATTGAAAATGTATTGGCAAACTCTGGGTTAAAAGTGGCTGAACAAGAGCAGAATTCCTATAAGCCAATTGTGAAAAAGCAGTTATGTAACAGTGTGTACATTGGACAAAGACTGATTGTGAAAAGATAAGCCTGTGAGCCTTTCAAAATTAAGGTCAGTTTTAGTGAGTTTCAACTTGCTAGTAAAACCATGTTTGTCAAACATGTGAAAAGTGAGTAAGATTCAGCCACAACTTATGCGCATGTGAATACCTCAACTATAACACATTTGAAGGATTTTTAGTATGTTGTTAACTACTTTACAGTTTTTAAAAAAATAGTACTTGACATTTGGAAGTGAAATGATATGTGTAAAACATTAGTCAGATGGTGCTTCTTGCTTTGTGAATGAACTGTATGTAGTCTGAACAAATTAGACGCAAGGTTTAGCGCCATCAACTCTTCAGTCAGAGGCTCACAAACACTGCACTCTCCAAGCACCTGATATTTTAACCACATAAACCACACAAATCCACAAAATGTCTGATGATGCATTAGAAACAAGAGATAATTTACTAAATGAGAAGAAGAAAAAAATGCAACAGATGGAAATAATGATCTATGCTGTGATGGTTAGTCTTGCAGAATATAAGCTTCAAACACATAGCATTGTCCTGTACACCATCTGGATCATCACTGTACTTTCAGTACATAGTAGGTGTACAATAAATGTTCAAGGGCTCTAAGGTCAAAATTCCTTCTCAAGTCCCCATGGTAGTATTTACCAGCTGTGGTCTGGGTGAGTTACTATCCACTCATGTTCCTCTGTTACATCAATATCTCCCTCTTGAGGCCCAGCTGAAGATGGCACAACATGGGTCCATTTTAGATGGTGCAGCATACTGTGAACCTTCTATAAATGGCCATTTTTTGATAAGAATAATAATTATGATTTATTTGTATCTTTGACATAATTTCAATCTTTTAACATCTATAAACTTCCTACAGGGGAAAAATTTGGAGTTTTATTTCATTTTCACAGCACAAAGTTGAGAATATGATCCTTATTTTTCTGGCTAAGATTTCAAAATTTGGGACTCAGCCTTAGAGTCTAGAATTCTTGAACATTAACACCTTGAAAACATGCAGAGTACAATGACATTATGAACTGATGTGATAATATCAGTAATTTCAATGTGCCCAAAACTGGTGAAATCTTACCCTTCAATCTTACCACACAACTAATTTTAGGCAGGAAATTATCAAGTATTTATTAAATAAATGTGGCCTTTCCTCACATGAAGAATGTCTTACAAAGTGTGGCTTCTCCAGCACTGTCCTTTCATTCCTCACTCTTTTTAAATTCAAAAATAGTATCACATGCTTGTACTTTGGTAAAAAATATTTACTTAGTATTCTATAAATATATAATGGATTAATTAATAAACATGCTTTACCTCTGCAAAATGTTTCTAATTAACTTTTTAAAAACTACATTCAACATATATTTATGGATCTTTTCTTCATGCAAATCTCCTGGACCCATTGCACTATACATATAACATGATCCCAGCACTAGATCTGAGATTTCCTTCCATGAAGACAGGTCTGGCAAAGCTTTCAGAAGGGCTTATTTGTCCTCTCAGATATGTGAGCACACCTCTAGCCACCTGTGGGCACGCTGGAGGGCTGTGCATTCCTTCCACCATAAAATGGCAATATATGAGAATACAAGGTTATATTATTGCAAAACAAATTTGTCAATACAATGGGAAGGCTGACCTCTAGGTCTATTTGTAAAACACTGAATAGGGTTGGTCCACTATATCCACTTTCTGTATCTGTGGTTTCTACCAGCCATGTATCAAAAATGAACAAAAAAACTATGTGTCTGCACTGAATACATACAGACTGTTTTCTCATCATTGTTCTCTAAACTATGCAGTAAAAGAATTATTTGCATGGCACTGACATAGTATTAAGTGTTATACATAATCTAGAAATGTTTTAAAGTGTGCAGGAGCATTGTGCATGTTCTATGCAAATACTACACAATTTCATGTAAGAGATTTGGGAATCTTCAAATAGCGGTATCTGTAAAGGTCCTGGCACCAATTTCCCACAGATGACTACGTATGTCTACTTATATATTATCTGTATAAATTACTAATCTCAGTAAACTCTTGAACTACTTCCTTATTCAGTACATAGGTATATTTTAAGTAGTTTTAGTGGGTTTTTTGTTCTGTACAGACTTCTATTATTTTCTTAAGGTTGCCAGAAGTGCACAAATTGGGTGATTTAGAATAGCAGAAATTTACTGTTTCACAGTTCTTCAAGCTAGAATTCTGAAATCAAGGTGTCATAAATGTCATGCTCCTTCTGAAACTCATGGGGATTCTTACTTACCTTATCCTACTTTTGGTGTGGCTTGCTGGCAATTTTTGGCATTTTTCCACTGACAGCTATGTAACTCCAATGCCTGCCTTCATTCTCACAATGTCTCTGTCTTCACTTAGCCAGCTTCTTATGGTGACACCAGTGGGGACTCATGCTATCTCAGTGTAACTTCATCTTGACTACAGTTGATCCTCTACCTCTGTGTGTTCTGCATCTGTAAATTTCACCAACTATGTGTCAAAAATAGTCCAAAAATTGTATCTGTGTTAGACATGTAAAGACTTTTTCTTGTCATTATTCACTAGATAATATAGAATAACAAGTCTTTGCATGTCATTTATGTGCCATTAGGTAATATAGGCAATACAGAGATTCAGGTGGATATATGTAGATTATGAGCAAACGCTGCACCATTTGAATATAAGGGACTTGAACACCTGTGGTTTTCTGTATCTGTAGGACTCCTCCATCCAATCCCTCATGCATGCAGAAGTACAATTATATAACCACGATGACAATTTTCAAATAGGATCACATTCTGAGATACTAGAGGGTCACAGCTTTATAATCATTAATCCTAATATAGCAAATTCAATGGGTTAAGAAATACCTAGCAGATTAGGAGAATAAGTTCCAGTGTCTGAGCTTGTCTCAGTGGGTCAAAGATATATGGCCTTCAGAATTATATACTGTCTACAGCCTGTTTCTCCTGGAACTATTCCCTTGCTCTGATTCCTGGCTACCAGGAATGGAGGGGCTTTGCTTCATCATGCCCTTTCACCAGATGTTCTTTCCTTGGAGCATGCCTACAATGGATCAAATCTCCCTAAACTGCTAGTCAAATAAATATCTCCTCCTTTAAATTGTGGGTATCAAGTACTGTGTCAAGAAACAGGAAAGGTGATTAACACAGGAAACTTCAACCAGGAAAGAGGGTTTGTTTGCTGTGACTGTAGGGTTTATAAATCTTTGGAACTTCTTTGGAGAAGTTTGGAAAGGTCTGGAGGTGTGGACTACAGAAGCTGCTAGAATGTTACAAGAAGTGATAGGTTCATGATTCTCTCAGACCTCAGAAGGTCAGAATGCTGATAGGAATGTGGACACTAAAGCCCAGGTTTAGGAAGTTTCAGTTGGGAATAATGATTCCATTGGCAGTTGGACTAGAGGCCAATGTGTTACTCTATCATAAAATTTGTCTGCATTTTGCTCATTTCCTGGGACTTCACAAGAGACTGAAAGTAAGGGCAATGAACTAATTAATCTGGTAGGAAATTTTCAAGCCAGTCAAAATTCAGGCTATGGTAAGGGTGCTAATGACTGCTTTTAGGCAGAACTATGGTGAAAATTCAAGTAAAATGGTAGAAATACTTGAAAAATTTAAATTTTGACCAAGAAGGAACCATATGTAAAGCTGGGGGCAAAGAAGTGTTCTTTCTAAAGAGATCAGCATAATCAAAGAGAAACCAAGCACTTTGCATGAACACAAGAATAAAGATGCTTTGAAGGCATCTCAGAACCTACCAAGACTTGCATCCATTGCACGGTCAAAGGTAAAAAAGTGTCAAATGTTTGCTTAAGAAGAGAGTTTCTAGGACTTCTGCTTAAGAAAGGCCTTGTATGAAAATTTTTCCCCAGGATTAATTTTTACTGTGCTCAGCCATCCAGGTACTCAGACTGCTGCTGGAATGATCCAAGGGAGCTTGACTACTGCCTAGGCTGGTGGTAGACATCAGAGCTACTCATATGATTCTGGTTTAATCAGCATCCAGAGTACAAGAGCAAGGTATTGTGGGATCATGAATGCTTCCACCCAGAGTCCAGAGAAAATGTGTAGGTAGTGTGTGCAGCCATCCCAAGAAAGAGACTGTGTGCATTCAAGTTCTTTGTAACTCACATTTTACCACTGTCTGTCCTAGATGCCAGATATGTAATTATAGGACTTTATATTTGCATTACTGGATTTTGGTCTTCCTCTGGTCCAATTCTTTTCAATCCCTATTACTCCATTTTGTGATACAAATGTTTTCCACTGCCATTGTACAGTTGGGATTATGTAACTTCTTTATTTTTACAGATGTTCACAGTTAAGAGTTTGTCTTGAGTCTCAAAAGAGACTTGGATTTGGGCTTTTGAAAAATACAGGAACTGTTGAGACTTTGAGAAAGTGATTTTTGCATTTTTATTTATGTATGGGATTGTCATACTATATTAAGCAGAATTATGAATTGTTCATGTCTTTATTTGGAGATTAAATACAATTTAAGGAAATGTCCTTGTGTGCAAAATTGACAAAGGTTGGCATCTGACTTTAATCTGATATGTTATCTTTATTGGATTAAGAAATTCCTACCAAATTCAGACCAAGAAAGTGGAGAGGTAAGCAACAGAGAAGAGCCTCTCAGGGAGTTGCCATCCAGTCACTGGAATATAGCAAAGAGAGGAAGATGAGAAGCAGGGAAGTGGGTGCCCTGGACCCAGGAAGACTCTAAAGTATGAATTTAACCCCACAGAGAGAGTAAAGAGAAAAGATTCAATGAAGAAAAAGTAAGTAGCCAGCAGCACCTTTTCGCTGAGACATTCTCACTGTATGTGAAGAACAGTTCAAACCTGTGGACACACAATGATGGTGACAGCTAATGACTTCAGAAGCCTCCACAGAGAGATGCAACAGTGGAGGGGAGCAAAAGATGTGAAGGACTGCACTAGCTGGTAGTGCATGCGGAGGGTTTGGTCCTCACACAGGAGAGAGGAATTGGTCTGAAGTCATCTTGGAGATGGGATGGCTGAGATCAGAACTCAGAACTGCTGCAGGCTCCATCTAGTGGCTCCCAGCTGGGCTCAGATCCATGGAAGGTGCTCAGATGGCTGCAGACTGAGTGAGTCTGCTTCTCACCCAGAAAGTGAAGTCTTGCTGAGATTATTCACTATTCTACCAAAAAGCTACTGCTGGCTTACTGGGCTAGATTGGCATGGATTGGGCATCTGTCTCCACAGGTTTTATTCTCTCTCTCTCTCATTTGCTTTTTGTTGTGGTGGTGGTGGTTTTTTTTTTCTCTCTCTCTTTTTGTTTTGAATGTTTTTCTCCTTCATTGTTTGGTCTTATTTTTATATGAGTGTGAACATGGCTTCTAGCCTTTTTGTGGTTGTGATTCTGTTCTGTTCTTTTTACCTCCCTCCTCTGTCTTTCCCTCCAGTCTTCTGCATGAGTTTCCCAAATTTAGTGTGACCCCTTTGTTTTCCATCCTTATATCTAATATCTTCCCTTATTCCACTTCTCTATTCTCTCCTTAACCCATTTTAAATTTTAAATCCTGAGGGCAAAATTTACATATTAAGACTTGTGTACTGCATATAATTTTCTGGTTTGTTTTAGATTTTTATTATATGACCAAAAGTCTAGTTCACATGGTTAAAAGTGTCAAAGTAATGGTTATCTCAGTTTGTCATTTTCTAGGCTGTTTGATGGTATTAGTATCACTATAGCCAAAAATGACATAATTGTTCTAAACTGCTACTCTTCCTTGTATTCCATGACTGAAACTGACTAAGGGTCACAGAAAATACTGTGGCACAGTGCCAAAGAACCAAGGACTGGGTCAAAGAAACAGTAACTTCTCCCCCAACAAATTCAAGAGGTAGGGTCTTTCAACAGTCTCAAAACCTATAGAAGATGACTTGGGTGGCTCACCTTGGATGCAGAACAATTGCTTCAACAGTAGTTAAACTGAGCCCTATCTCCATATACTAATATGTACAGAGCTGGATAAGCTATTTTGTTCTCCCTTTAATTGACTCTAAGCAATGTGAATAGGGCTAACTGAGGTACTGATATGTGATCTTTGAAGCCAACTGACAGTTTTCTTTTCCTCACATGGTGTCTTAGTATAAACAATTGAGCACAGTGGGATGGCAGAGCCACATACCTCCAGGAATGTCAACTGGGTTCAAGCCTCAAGATGACAGCATATGACTTCCCAGGGCACAAAAGTTTACATATCAGAAACTGAAGCAACAGCCTCCTAAACATTTACATGCTACCCCAGTTGAGTTATGCAGATTGGTCTTTCTGCATTCCCTTCTTTGCATATTGCAGAGGTTCTTTCTAAAATCCTAGCAAAGTTTGGTTCACAGACACACATAATTCCTGCCATACTGACTGTCACTCATCTTAGAGCCACTTCCTTATTCATGAGTTAATAAATGCTGCGTGATGCCTTGGATAAAGGCCTTTGTTCCATGAATCCTCACCTAGACCAAATTTAGGATCCCTTGGCTGCCCATAACTATGCATATGTCTTAGTGTCTTTATTCTCACAATGGATTACACTAGAGGTGATTCTAGCAATAAAGTAACACACCATAAGCAAATAACAAGCATCACCCCAGGAATTAAACTAAGAATAAAAAAGAGAAGACACCTAAAAAAGATGGAAACCTGGACATACAGTACACCAAAGGCTATTCTAGACAAGAATGAGGTGGGGCAATCCAAAAGCCTCCTATCTGGCCTCTCTCAAGTAGTAACAATAAAGCAACTGAATGAAGCTCTGGAAAAAAATCAAATGAGAAATAATCTCTCACATAACTGCAGAGATGTTCTCCAAAATAAAGATCCTGCTTAGGGATGCTGGAGCATATAAAGACAAAAAAATAGACAAGTTTCAGAAAATTGTGGAAGCCATGCATGCTCAGCATAGCAAAGAAATGGAATCCATAATGCAGATTCAAGCAGATGTCCAGGAGAAAAAAATTCCATTGAAAGTATTCACAGGAGATTAAGTCAACATGAGGACAGGATCTCAGATATAGAGCACAGGCTTGCAGTTAGCGACCATGAAAAGAAAAATGTCCCAAAAATAACAAGGCACCATGAGAAATCAAACCAGCAGCTGCTATATGATGTAAAGAAGAATAATTTAAGATTGATTGGAGTCAATAAAAAATCAGGAGACACCAAAAATGATATAAAAAACTGTTGGCAGGTGTGATGGCAGAAAATTTCCCTGATAGAGAAAAAGAATTTGACATATAGAGATAAGTTAGGCCTATAGAACTCCAATTAGCCATGATCTTTATCTCAATCTAATAAAAACCATCTATGAAAACCCAACAGTAAATATCATACTAAATGGACAAAAAATGAAAGCAATCTCTCTAAAATCAGGAGCAAGACAAGGATGTCCACTGTCTCCACTCTTATTCACTACAGTTATGAAAACTTTACCAAGAGCAATTAGACAAGAGAAAGAAATAAATGAATAAATGTAGGAAAGGAAGAAGTTAAATTATCCTTATTTGCAGATCACATGGTACTCTGCATAGAATACCCCAAAAATTCTACTAAAAATAGTAGATTTAACAAGAATATTCAGTAGCATAGCAGGATGTGAAGTCAACAAACAAAAATCAAGACTTTTCTGTACATGAATAATAACCTCACTGAGAGAGAAATTAAGGAAACAATAACTTTGAAAATATCTTCCAAAAACTGAAATGCCTAGGAATCATTCTAATGAAGGATATGAAAGACCTCCACATTGAAAACTATAGTATTCTGAAAAAGGTGATTGAGGAGGATATTAGAAAATGGAAAGATATCCCTTGTTCTTGGTAGGAAGAACCAATACAGTGAAAATGGTCATACTTCCAAAACTGTTACACAGATTTAATGCAATTCTGATCAAAATTCCTATAGCATATGTCAAAGAGTTAGAGAAAACAATCCTAAAATTCATCTGGAACCAGAAGAGACCTAGAATAGCAAAAGAAATTCTGGGCAACAAACACAAGACAGGAGGCATCACAATCTCTGACTTGAAATTATACACTGATTTTCACAGTGCTTGCACCAGTCTACACGCCCATCAACTGTGCAGAGTGGTTCCTTTTATCCCCATGGCCCCTCCAGTATTTGTTATTGGTTGATTTCATGATGATAGCCATCTTGGGATGAGATCAAATCTCAGTGTTGTTTTAATTTGCATCTCTCAAATGAACGGTAATGTTGAGCTTTTTTTCATATGTTTATTTGCCATTTGTATTTCTTCATCTGAGAAGTGTGTATTCATCTCAAATGCTCATTTTTGGATTGGGTCTTTAAATTTAGGAGGTGTGATTTTTCTGAGTTCTTTATATATTCTTGATAGTAATCTTATGTCTGAAGAATAGCTGACAAACATGTTTCCCACTTTCTGGGTTGCCTCTTTACTCTGTTGGTGGTTTCTCTTGCTATGAAAAAGCTTTTCAATAGCATGAGATCCCAGTTGTTGATTCTTTGTGATAGCTCCTGCACAATCAGGGTTTTATTCATAAAGTCTTTGCCTACACCAGTGTTTTAAGAGTTTTACTTATTCTATCTTCTAGAGATGCAATCTTTCTGTTTTAATATTTAGATCTTTGACCCATTCCAATTTTAGTTTAGTGCACGGTGAAAGAGATGGGCCAAATTTTAATCTCTGACATGTGCAGAACCAGTTTTTCCAGCACTATTTATTAAAGAAGCTATCTTTCTTCCAGTGAATGTGTTTGTCACCTTTGTGAAAGATAAGGTGGCTTAGTATATCTGGAGTTGTTTCCGTATCACCTAATCTGTTCCACTGATATTTGAGGTTTTTTGTTTGTTTGTTTTTGTTTTGTTTTGTTTTGTTTTTTGCTAGTACCATGCTTTTTTTATCACAGTATGGTAGCATAGTGGAGATTTATCAAAAAGCTAGGATCAGAGGTCCCATTTGACACAGCTATTACCCTTTCTGGGTATGTTTCCAGAAGAATTAAAAACATTGTATAAATGGTGATATATGTGTACCCATGTTTATAGGAGCACAATTTGTAACAGCTAGATCTTGAAAACAGCCTAAACATCCATCAACCAAAAATGGATACAAAAGTTATGGTATTTCTATACAATGGAAAACTACCTCCACTACCTCCTGGGAACCATCTTTTAGGCCCTCTGGGACCAGAAGTCTGCCCCCAGTGGCCTGCAGTCATCCAGGAACCCTGGCTGGGGCCCATGGGAGCTGGAAGTCTCCTCCCAGTGACCCAGCTACACCTGGAAACCATCTCTGAAGCTTGTGTGGTCCAGAAGTCTGTGCCTCATAATCCAGTCATTCAGGAGCCCTCAATGAGGCCCATGGAGGTTGGAAGTCTACATCAAGTGACCCACAACTATCTGGGAACTCTTGATGTGGTCCACAGGGAGTGAGAGTCCACCCACAGGGAAACAGACACACATTATATCCATCTCTAAGGCCCATGGGGATCAGGAGTCCACACCCAGTGACCCACAGTAATCTGAGAACCATTGGTGAGGCTCATGGGGACTGGGAGTCTGCCCCTGCTGACCTGTCCACACTTGGAAACCATCTCTGAGGCCAGTGGGTACTGGGAGTCTGCACATAGTGACCTGAAGTTATCCAGGAACCCTTGGTGAGGCCCACAGGTATTGTCAGTCTTCCCCTAGTGACCTGTCCACAACTAGGAACCATCTCTGAGGCCTACATGGGCTGGTAGTCCACACCCTGTGACCCACAGTCATCCAGGAGCCCTCAGTGAGGGCCATGGGTATTCAGAATCTACCCCCAGTGACCTTCCCACACCTGAAAACCATCTCTGACACCCATGGAGTTCAGGAGTCCACACCAAGCAATCCACAGTCATTCAGGAACCCTCAGTGAGACCTGCAGGGGCCAGGAAGCTGCATCCAGTGACCTGTTCACATCGAGGAACCATAGGTGAGGCTTGTGGGGACAGGGAAGCTGTCACACCCGGTAACCATCTTTGAAGCCCACAAAGACCAAGAGTCTACACCCAGTAACCTGCAGCCATAGGCAACCCTCAGTGAGGCCTACTGCTGGATATGCCATTCAGCACAGGAAGCAACTAGGAGTTGGCATCTGGCTGATTTGGAGGCACACATAAAATGTCAAAACAAAAGAACAAAATGAAATCTCAACTTTGAGCCCATCCAGATCAAGTATAGGAGATATAGACATGGATTAATTGGAAGTTACACACCTGAAATTTCTGAAATGATCAATGGAAGTAAGCAAACAGCCCCAGGAAGCAGCAAAGGAAATCACATCAGAAATAATCTCTTGGGTAAAAATAAAAATGATAAACATAATGATAGAATTAGTGAATGTATACAAAGAAGACATAAATAAAAAAATAGAGAAGCATAGGAAAGTGATGGAAACCTTGAATGGACAACACAGGAACCAACTGGAATACATGAAACAGATTTAAGAAGGAAATAAAAAATTCCATTGAAAGTTTGCAAAACTGCATAAATGAAATTGAAGATAGACACTCAGACCTTGAAGACAGAATTGTGGCTAGTGATCATGGTAGGAAATATTTCTTAAAAATAACAAGGAAAGCAGCTACTTTGAAGATAAGATGCATCAGGATAGCCTCTGTTGTATTCCTGCAGTCTTCTTTGAAGACTTCTTTGAAGTCCTGTATTGCTTTCATTGTTTTCTTTTGATTGGTTTTATTCTATTCTGTTTTATTTGATTGTATTATACCTGAGGACATAAGCAGTTATTTTGAAGGTGACAAGAGGCATTATGGTAGCAATTATTGATTTTCTTTAATCTTGTTATGAGGTCTTGTATCATGTTCATTATTTTGTTTTGATTGACTATTCTATTTTGTTTTGTTTGTTTTTATTATGTCTGAGGATATAAACAGCTACTTTGAAGATAACAAGATACATTACAGTAGCCACTGTGGTATTTCAACTGCCTTGTTTTGAAGTTCTGTATTGCTTTCATTGTTTTGTATTGATTGGTTTTATTCTGCTCTGTTGTGTTTGATTTTATTATTCCTGATGGTATGGGAAGCTATTTTGAAAGTAGCAAGGGGCAACATGGTAAAAAAATTTTTTTTAAAAAATAACAAGGAATCAGGAAATAATAATTCAACAGCTACAAGGTGATGCAAAGAGAAACAATATAAGGCTAATAGGTCCCAAGGAAAAGGGAAACAACACAAATGACATAAAAAGACTATTTGCAGAAGTAATACAGAAAATTTCCCAAACATTGGAAAAAAAACCAGATATACAAATAAGTAAGGCTTATAGAACTCTAAATAGCCATAAGTAAAATAAATCTACACCCCAAAATATAGCAGTCAAGATCCTAGAAATTTAGCATAAGAATATAATATTAAAAGCCACTAGGAATAAAGAAACAGATCACCTATAAAGGAAAGCCAATTGCAAACATGGCAAACTTCTCAACACAAAGAAACAAATCACTTATAATGGAAAGCCGATCAGAATCATAGCAGACTTCTCAACACAAAGCAAGAAAAGCATGGACTGAAATATTTCAAGCACTGAAAGAAAACAACATTCAACCCAAACTGATGTATCCTGCAAAATGACCTTTCAAAATCAATGGAGAAATAAGACACTTCCATGACAAACAACAACTGAAGAACTTCATGACCATCCAACCAACCCTACAAAGAGTACTGGAAGACATTCTAGAAAGAGATAAAAATTACTGCAATCCCAAGAACTACAACAGTAAGAAACTAAAAAGCAGGACAAGCAAATAACAGGAAAAGCAAGGAACCAACGACAGAAAGATAACCCGACAAAGATAAGCCAACAAATACCAGTTGTAACTATCAAAAAAAAAAATGGCCTCAAGTCACTAATCAAATGAAACAGACTGGCAGAGTGGATCAAGAAACAAAAATCCAACAATATGCTGTATACAAGAAACACATTTAACTCAGAAGGAAATTCATAGTCTGAAAGTCAAAGGATAAAAAACAACACTTCATGTGACAGGAACCCAGAAAAAAGCAGAGGGTAGCTATTCTGTTTGCAGACAGTGTGAACTTCAAACCAAGAATGATCAGAAGAGATAAAAAATGTCACTACATACTTGTTAGGGGAACACTTCAAAAGGAAGAGATAACAATCATAAATATATGCACTAAATATGGAAGCACCCAACTATGTAAAACAAATATTAATAGACATGAAAAATCCAATAAGCAAGCCAGGGATATAGCTCAGCAACACAGTACCTTCCTGGCAATCATGAGGTCATGAGTTCATTCCCTGGTACCAAAAAAAAAAGTAAAAAAAAAATAAAGAAAAAAAATAAAGAAAACCAAATAAGCTATAAAAAATTATAACAGGGACTCTTAATACTCCATTGTCACAAAGAGACTAGTCAACTAAGCAAATAATCAGCAAAGAAATAACAGAACTGAATCAAACTTGTTTACAAATGGACTTAGTAGACATGTACCGAGTGTTCCACCCAACAACATCAGAACACACTTTCTTTTCAGCTGTACATGAGATGTTCTCTAAAATAGATTATGTATTAGCCCATAGAACATGCTTACGTAAATGCAAATGAATTGAAATTATCTCATGCATATTATCTGACCATAGTGCAAAGAAATTGAAAACTATGACAAAAGAATCTGTAAAAGCTCCATAAACACAGGGAAATTAAAATGCAGCCTACTGAACAATGAATGGGTCACAGAGGAAATTAAAGAAATTAAGCAATATATACAATCAAAGGAAAATGCAAATAAAACTTACTGGAAGCTGTGGGAGGCAATGAAAGAAGTCCTCAGAAGGAAATTTATGGAGGTGAATTCTCACATCAGGAAAACACGATGAGCACAAACAACCTAGTGCTGCACCCCAAACTTCTAGAAAAAGGAGAACAAGTCAAGCTCAAAGCCCAAAGGAGAGGAAATTATAAAGATCACAGCAGAAATTAATGCAATTGAGACTGAGAAAATAATACCAAGAAATGATTCTTTCTTTGAAAGAATGAATAAAATTAATAAATCCTCTAGCCAACCTTATCAAAAAAAGGAAAGAAAAAACTAAAATTCACGCAGTAAGGAATTAAAAGGGTGAAATCACTACATATCCTGTGGAAATACAGACGAGTATCAGTACCTACTTTGAAAACTTTTACTCTCATAGGATCAAAACCACAGAACAAATGGACAGATTCCTAGAAACATATGAATTACCAAAGCTGGATCAAGAAGATATAAAACTTCTGAAAAACCCAATATCTGTTAATGAAATTGAAAACATAATTAAAACCTTACCAACAAATAATGTCAGATCTTGATGAATTCACAGCTTAATTCTACAAGATATTCAGAGATGATTTAATATCAATACTCTTCAAACTTTTTAATAAAATGGAAAGGGAAGCATTTCTCCCTAATTCATTCTGGTAGGCAAATATTACCCTGATAACAAAACTAGAAAAAGATCCAACCAGAAAAGAAAATTACAGACCAATCTTTTTAATGAACATGAATGCAAAAGTCTTGAATAAAATACCAACAAACAGAATGCAGCAAATCATCAAGAAGATTATATACCACAACCAAGTGGGATTCATTCTAATAATGGAGGAATGGTTCAACATATGCAAATCAGTAAATGTAATACACCATATTAACAGGGCAAAAATCACATGACTATAAATTGATGCAGAAAAAGCTTTTGATAAAGTCCAACATTCCTTCTTGGTAAAAACCCTATGGAAGATTAGATGGTCTTTACCTCAATCTGATAAAAACTATGTATGACAAACCAACAGCCAACATCATACTAAGTATTCAAAAATTGAAAGCTTTCACTCTAAAGTTAGGAACATGACAAGATAGTCTACTGTCACCACTCCTCTTCAATATAGTTCTGAAAACATTAGCCAGAGCAATTAGACAAGAAAGACAAATAAGAGGAATATATATAGGAAAGGAAGAAGTTCAACTATCGTTATTCACAGATGACATGTTACTCTACATAGAATACCCTAAAAACTCCACCTACAAATGTCTAGAATTAATAAGCAAATTCAGCAGCATGACTGGATACAAAGTCAACACTCGAAAATCAATAGCATTCCATAAACAAACAGCAAACTCACTGAGAGAAATTAGGGAAACCACAACCTTCACAAGAACATCCAAAAAAATAAAATACTTAAAAATCAATGTAACAAAGGAAGTAAAAGATTTATGTATTGAAAATTACAGTATGCTGAAAAAAGAATTTGAAGAGGAATTCAGAAAATAGAAAGACATCAGTTGCTAATGGATAGGAAGAACCAATATTCTGAAAATAGCTATACTTCCAAAAATGTTACACAGATTTAATACAATCCTGATCAAAATACCATTTGGATACCTCACACATCTAGAGAAAACAAATTTAAAATTCATATGGAACCACAAGAGACCTAGAATTGCAAAGGCAATTCTGGACAACAAAGGCAAGGCAGGAGGCATCACAATCCCAGACCTGAAATTATACTTCAAAGCTGCTATAATAAAATCAGTACGGTACAGGCAAAAGAATCAGACCTGAGAATGAATGGAACAGAACAGAAAATACAGACACAACTACAAACACACTCAGTCACCTTATCTTTGACAAAAGGGCCAAAAGTGTTCACTGGAAGAAAGACAGCCTGTTATGGATTAAGAACTGGTGGTCAACTTAGCACCAGCTGAATTAAATCAGCATGGTGCTGCATTTAGACAACCCACCTGAGGAAGGTTGCCAGCATACAGACAGACATGGAGAGGAAGAGAGGTGGTGTTGTGGGTTCTCCTAAGTGCTGCTGTTTGAAGCCATTGGTTCTCCTGGAGGAGCTTGTCAGGCTGGCTCCCCAATATGACTTTGGCTATTATCATCAGAGGAGCTTGGGACCTTGTCGTTGAGAGTGACTGCGGTTCACTTTGGGGAGCTCTGGTCTTTATGTTGAGCATCGCTTCCTGGCTCTGGAGGGGAAGATGGTTGCTGTTCAAACTCCAGGAGAAGTTGTCACGCTGGCTTCCTGACATGTACTTGTCTGTTCTCATTGTCGGAGGAGCACGGGACCTCATTGTCACTGAGGATGGCTGTGGTACTTTTTGCAGAGCCCTGGTTATTTGAGCGTCGCTTTTTGGCTCCACTATAGAACTTTCAACCTCCTAGCACAGATCCTTCATCCTGCTGGCATAGACTTTCTAGCTTCCACTTCTGGCCTTTGGGCCTTCCCAGAACAGGCTTTGGTGTTGTGGACAGATTTCCTGCACTTTCTTATGTCTAATACTGGGTAACCATCATAAATAATATTATAAATTCTGTGTCCTGATTGTAATCTTTCTCCCTGTGATCTCTGACTATAATACAGCCTCTTTAATAAATGATGTTGGAAAAAATGGCTTTCTACATGCTGAAGACTTGAACTAGACCCATGCCTATCATCATGCACTAAACTAAAGTCAAAGTGGATTAAAGATCTAAATATTAAGATAGAAGCACTAAACCTAATGGAAGACAATGTAGGTAGAAATCTTGAGGACATAAGGGAAGGCAACGAGTTCCTGAATGAAAACCAAAATACACAGGAAGGATTTCAAAGAATCAACAACTAGGATCTCTTCCTGTTAAAAAGTTTTTACATATAAAGAGAAATCACCAATAAAGTCAAAAGAAAACCCACAGATTGGGAGATTTTTGCCAACTATCCCTCAGACATAGAACTTTTATCTAGAATGTATAAAGAATTGAAAAATATCAGGCCCCTCAAATTTAAATACCCAATCTAAAAATTGTCATCTGAGATGAATACACAATTCTCAGATGAAGAAATACAAATAGCAAGCCAGGGATTTAGCTCAGCGGCATAAGTGCCTGCCTACCAAGCACAAGGTCGTGAGTTTGATCCTTGGTGCAAAAAAAAAATGACAATAATATAAAGAGCAAATGTATGAAAAAATGTTCAACATTATTGGTCACTCAAGAAGTGCAAATTAAAACAACACTGAGATATCATCTCACTACAGAAAGAATGGCTAACAACAAGAAATTAACCAATAACAAATGCTGGTGGACCTGTGGGGAAAAAAGAACCCTTCTCCATTGTTGGTGTGAGTTGGTGCAAGCACTGTGGAAATCAGTATGGATAGTCCTCAAAAAACTAGGATTAGAGGTTCCTTTCAACCCACCTGGGCATTTTCCCAGAAGAACTGAAAACATCATAACACAGTGATATATATGCACCCATGCTTATAGCAGCACACTTATAATAGCCAGATCTTGGAAACAACCCAAATGCCTATCAACTGAGGAAAGGTTAAAAAAGAAGTGGTATTTTTATACAATGGAATACTATTCAGCTATAAAGAATGATAAATATGAGGCTTTTATAGGTAAATGGATGCAACTAGAAACCATACTCATAAGTGAAATGAGACTTGCATATATGTAAACACCCTATTGTCTCATTAGTGTAAGAAACTGAAAGAGTAAGTAAGGTACAAAAGTTACAATAGATATAGTAAAAGGGAAATAAACTGCTCAAAAGGAAATTATTTTGTTTGATCAATCTTACATGCCTGTATCTGGTAACCTGAGCAATTACTTTGAAGATAACAATATGCAATATAACAACCATTGTTGAATTCCTATCATCTTGTTTTGAAATCCTATATCACCATTGTTTACTTTTTGTTATTGTTGTCTTTTTGCTTTTGTTAATTGTTTGTTTGCCTCTTGATTTTTCTGTTTTTTTTCTTTGAAATAATAAAAAAAGTGGATTACTACTCAAACATAAAGAAGGATAAACTTGAGACTTTTGTAGGTAAATGGATGTAACTAGAGCCCATACTCACAAGTGAAATAAATCAGACTCACATGTGTAAACACTGTATTGTCTCCCTAGTGTGAGAAGCTGAAAGTAATTTTATACACATATATAAAATTATATATACATATCACATAATATATGTTAGTTAAGATAGTTATGCTAGAGATTTCTTAGTTGATTGTAAACAAAGGTTTGTGCTAACATTGTTTGAACAATTAAATGCTGATATATTGTACTCTGAGTAACTAATTTAAAAATAACAGTACACAATATGTTAACCATTGTTACCTTCTAATTATCTTTTTTTGAAATTTTGTTTTAATTTTTTCCTCTTTAAAAAAATAAGAAATTCCTACCAGATAAGAAGATGTATGTTTGGGGGAGGGGAGGTTTATTAAGATGTGGTCTTGAGTACTATATATTGTTCTTAGTTTGTTCCTGTCAGGCACTCTTCCCCTACTCTGCCTCCTGGCCACCATGAACAGTGCAACTTCATTCCACCACCCCCTTTCATCGTGACATTCCTGCCTTCGAGTCTGTCAGTCATAGACAGAATCATTTGAACTGTGAGCCAAGTAAACCTCGCCTCCTTTCCTGTTTTAATTGTGGGTGTTGGTACTGTGTCAAGCAACCAGAAACCGACTAATACAGTACAGGCCTCAAAGTGTATTTTTGAGATAGAAACAATACAATTTATGACAAAAATAAATCTTGAAATAGATTTGCTTGCATTGCAAAGTTGAAAACAGACAGAAAAAAAAATTTTAGTGAGCTATTTACCACTTTGCTAAAGTGGTTTAATTTCTCTAGATGTCTCCAAAAGAATAAATTTTCCACAATAAGTGTAAACTTCTCCTTTCTGAATCTAGGAGTCAATCGGGGTGGAAAATATTTCTAAAGAGCAGGAAAAAACTTAAAAGTTCTCACATCTTGCAGAACAAGTTATTTGTGAAATTGTTGACTACAATCCTATATTAAGCCCTGTTTAATTTGAGTCATTTTTTTATGGACTGCCTGACAGGGTTATTTGCTGACATGATCTAGGATGAAAACTCTAGGCAGTGATTAAAAGGGAGTTTATGTTTGGTTTTTTTTTTTTTTTTTTTTTTTTTTGGCACCGGGTATCAAACTCGCAACCTCATGCATGCCAGGCAGGCACTTGGATCGCTGAGCTAAATCCCCGGCCTGTTTGGTCTTTTTAAATCTGTAGTTGCAGTTGCATAAATATTTTACTTTTAGGCAGTTCATTAATTTGGAGGATTTGGGTTTTGATTTACATTCAGCCAAGTATATTTTGTGGCGTCTGTCTTGGAAATGTAAATCCTCAAAGAAAATATTCCTGAAAAGTAGTTAAAATGTTAAATAACTGAATAAGGGGGAAACAAATTTATAAAAGATATTCTTGTGAAGAGATTTACTTTTTTTTTTTTTTACTTTTCATAGAAAAGCATCAGATTATCGTGTCTCAGAGTCTAAAGATGAATGGAACAGAAAGTTCACTGCATGCTTAATGTATTTTCTTACTGACCATTTCCTTGTAAAAGAGATTGAAAATCAGCAAAAAAAAAAAAAAAAATCAAAGCATGTGTGATATAAACTATTCCCTGCCTGACACTTAGTGGTAGATGCAAGAACTGCAGCTTTTGACCTATGGGAGTTCTGTACACGGTGAGAGTTTACCATTCTTCACACTCACATGAGCCCTTACCTTGTTAACAATGGATCACCAAGGACTGACCTACAATATTGAAAGATAGCCGGTAATAAGGCAGTCTGGAAAATGTCTGATTTCCTACAATAATGTTACACCGATTCCCAGAGAGGAGCCAGAAAATCCATTTTCCTACTTGCTCTTTTAATATCACTTCAGTTTTCATGTCTGATTATTTTATGCAAAAAATATTGAAAATCATTGTAGAGCTCTACAAGGATTAAAAAAAAAATCAAGGCAAGAACTTAAACTCGTCAACATACAAGCAGGATTGTTAATTGATGGATTGGATAATCTAAATGGAAATGTTTTTGTAAAACACTGCCTGACCACTCAGAATGTCACTTCTATGAATTTGTCCTGATGAAATAATCACTTCTCTAGTCCAAACACACCTAGTGTTTATATAGAAAGATGTCCATTATTTCACAATTGTTAGCAAAATTGGAGGGGGAAACCAATAGAGATGATGTAATTTTCTTTTTCATTAAATAATAACAAAATGATAATAATGTATGTGAATATTTAATGACAGAGAGCATGGTGGTGCATGCCTGTAATCCCAGCTCTAAGGAGACTGAGGGAGAAGGATTGTTGCAAGTTCAAGGCCAGCCTGAGCTACAGAGTGACTTCAAGTCCAGTCTGAACAACATAACAAGAACCTTTCTCTAAAAACAAAATAAAACAAACTAAAGCACACACACACACACACACACACACACACACAATATTTATCGTTAGGAAGTGACAGTATGAATTAAATTGCTATCATGAATAGAAGTTCTTCTATAAAAGGAAATAATATTCAATGCACTGTATTTTCTTAATACAATAAAACTTTAAAATAGAACAGTCACTACCACAGTAAGAGTTGAAAGGATAGGAAAAATTGGTTTTCTGTAACATGTCTAGAAACTCAACGGAGAGCCCAGTTCAGATGTGAAAAGAGCAAATACAACTGAGTCCCAAAATTCTATGATTAGGAGGGACAGTGAGTAGGCAGGGATCACAGGTCCTTTGTGATGAAGCCATATTATAATTCCATGAGATTGATTCTTTAAGCTTCCCCCCCCCAATTTGGTCTTTGGTGGGGAAAAGATTTCAAATACAGTTTAATATATACATATTTTTACCAACTTTAAACAAAAATGATTTTCACTTTTTATCCAAATCTGCTGTAGCATCAGGAATTCACCTCTTCGTGCTCCAAAAGTTTTCTCTTTTTTCTCCCCTTTTTATATTATTATATATTTGGATATATAATAAATGCATTCATTGTGGGGTGTTATGTTGGCACATATGCATATTGAATCCTGACCCTTTTTACTTCCTTCTCCCTCCCCTTCCCCTTATCTCTCCCAATCCTTACATCTCCCCATCTTCACAAAGTCCATCTCCCTGTTTCTTCTACTCTTTTACTTTGCTCCTAAAGTATTGATGCTTTAGGCTTCTCATGTAAGACTAAACAAGTGATATATAACCTTGTGATACTGCTGCACTGCTTATCTGCCAGTGGTCTTGAAGCACATATCGGGCCTGTTTTTCTCCATAGGAAGGCTTTGCAAGTGCTTTGGAGGCTTGGTTCTTATCAAATCTTTAAGCACATTCAGTGCTGCATTCACTGAAGGCATATTCTCATCACCTGGAGGACTCTGGGCTCTTGGTAATGCAGTCATCTTCATTATCTCTTTCCTCCTGTATCGATGCCTTTCTGTACTCTTTATTCTGCAATAATATACAGTTTGTGAGGGTGCCGTACTTTGCTACCTACCATACTTTTTCATGATCTGCAAGTGAAGGCTCAATTTATCTGGAATTCTGGATTTGGTAAATTTGTGACAAATTGCAACTCATACAAAAGAAAGTCACACCTTTTGTTAGAGTCTGAAGCCTGATTCAAGGTCTCTGAACTAACTACTGAGTACATAATCCCTGCCTTAAGTGTGGTGTTTGTTCTTTTCAAATTCAGCACCTGCTAAATGTTTGGCTTGCACCACTCCAGCTAGAAGGTGAGAAAAGAAAGACCACCAAGTAAGACTCACAACTTCTCCCATTTTGTCTCTAAGTAACACTACAAACAGGTTGCAACTAGCTCAAAAGTCCTGTTTGTGCATGACCTAGGACATATTTCTTAAATATTATGAAATTTTACTATCCAATTTTAAAGTATAGAAAATAATTATAACTTTTTTGGTAAGGATAAGCTAACAAATAGAAACCATGCATTAAAAGCTTTAAATTACCAAACAGACAATCATAATGTGATAAGTTTCACTTTCTTACATTACTTAGTACAGATGAACTGGATAGGAGAGATTAAGGGGTTGGTTGTTTTATTGACCCAGTGCACAAACATTTCCTAAGTTAGAATGCAATTAAGTATATTTCACGAGAGCAGGCTATTACATGTCCTTCTGTCACTTCCCACTGGTCTGAGAAAACTGAAAAGTGGATATTCTTTCACTACAATCTAGAGGACAGTCTTAGATCACCTGTGTAGGGTTTGTCAAGTATTTAGGCAATCATAGCTCCTCACCAAAATCCATAATTCAATTACAAAACAATGAGCAAAGACTTATTTGGAATGGGTTACTTTAGTGCAGTTTCCTCATAACCTTAGGTCAGGAGTGCGTGGGTGGATTCCTTTGGTTGAGTAGGAGAAAGTCAGGACTGTGGCTTCCACAAGGCTATTATTTTGAACAGTTAATATTAGTTTCTATTTACCTTCATTCTTACCTCTTCTGATGTCTGGCACTCCTTTCTGGACAGCCCTATTTCCCACATGGAATTACATTACTATTTGAGAACTTTGCTTAAATATTTCTTTTTTCTGTGAATCTATTGGCAATAACACTCCTAGTTTGTTTGTCTAAGAATGTTTTTATTTTATATGTTTTTTCCTTGGTACAAATAATGCATTGTATTCTGGTTTCCATTGTTTATACTAGAAAAGTCAACTGTAACCTTTTATCATTGCTCCTTTAGAAAATAATGTGCTATTTCTATTCCCAAACTAAGATTTTATTTTATTTTATTTCTTTGTCTTTGAGTTTTAGCAATTTAACTATGGTGTACTCAGGGTATGGTTTCTGTATTTGTTCAAATTCTACTTCTGAAATTCTCATGTTAAATATTTTTCATCATATTGCATATGTATTTCATGCCCTTTACTCTATTTTCAATTCTCTTTTCCTTCTAATGACTTAACCTCCACTGTTTTAATCCTGGCTTTTCTCTAATAGTCTGTTTAACCCAATTCTTGGATCCTTCACTTCAATTCTTGTATATTTTAATGCTAGAAATTGCACTGGCTTTTTAAAAATGTTTTTAAGTCTGTTTTTCTTTTTTTTTTTAAGGTTCTGTTTTTTAATCTTTTCTCCCTTTGTTTAGTCATCCTCATTATGTTATTTTCCTGTTGTTGGCTTCCCCTCTGGTGTTTTCTTTGCCTGGTAGGTTTCTTCTGTTGGGGTTCATGGAGTTGTCCTTGTTATCTCTCTATACACATATATGATTTGTTTCAGTTTCTCACACTGGAGAGACAATACAATGTTTACACATGCAAGTCTGATTTATTTCACTTATGAGAATGGTCTCTGCTTGTATCCCTTTACCTGTAAAAGTCTCCAGTTTATTCTTCTTTATGGCTGAGTAGTTCTCCACCGCATAAAAATACCACATCTTTTTTATCCATTTTTGGTTGATGAACATTTAGATTGTGTCCAAGATCTAGCTATTACAAATTGTGCTGCTATAAACATGGGTACAAATATATCACCATTGTACAATGTTTTTAATTCTTCTGGGAACATACCCAGAAAGGGGAGTAGCTGGGTCAAATGGGACCTAGTTTTTGATAAATCTCCACACTA
>RJWT010004421.1:0-25866 GCA_004365215.1 Cuniculus paca | reverse complement strand
AAAAGCTTTGGAAGGCACCTGTGAATTAGAGCTCCAGCTGCTATCATGGTAGGGGAAGTTAGGCCTTGAAAGGATACATGGATTAGTCGGTCAGAAAAGCAAACAGTAGCATCAGCACAAGTAGAAAATAGAGTTGTTAAGCTAACAGAAAAGTAGGCTAAAGCATTGCTGTAATTATATGGTGGAAATTTGCTGGGAAGGAGAGTCAGTCCACTTGGATGGGAAAAGGAAAAAAAGGGAGGAGAATAATGGACAAGTCGAAGTAGAAGAGGTCTGCCCACTGGGAAGAGCCTCCCGGAAGAAGTAAGATCTTGCTCTTAAGAAAACAATACAGCAAGTAGGAAAAGAACTTGTAACTTGGTACCTATTGCATGTGAAATATGAGGACCCGTGCTCAGATCCACATTCTTTGGTAAGTTCCTACTGTAAAAAATAGAACTGGGCTTGGGAGACTATTTGTGTGACTTCTGTGTTACAAATGCAGCCTTTTCTGATAAGGGACAGATGGAAACTTGAGGGAATTGGTTAAGTAGGCCTAGGTGGAGATTTTCCTGGAAAATGAACGAAGTAGATAGAGAATAGAGCACAGTAGAAAATAGCTGCATTATTAATGGGCAGAAAATCTGATAGTCCTCTCTAAGGTTATCCATAGAGCTTCTCTATCTACGCTCGGAAGAAAAGAGGCACAAAGACATGCTTATTTCTGAGAGGAAAGAGTGAATCATGAGTACTACCTGGTGTCCAGTTGGGGGTTAACCCATTTACATAATCCCAAAGGTCACAGACATTTTAAAATCCAGAATAAAGCTACTGTGAGGCAGAATGGGTAGCCATTCTAATCGGCAGTTACATCATCCCTCTGCGTTATGAGTAAGTTAGTCAGCAATTGAGCACCATTCATTTTATCCAGATTGTGAAGGACCTAAACTAGGGGCAAAATTTTGGGGGTAAAATTTGAATACTGGATTATAGACTGAAGATGGTCAAAGAGAGAAACCAGTTAGAGGTCAGGCATGCATGCGGTGCACGCCTATAATCCCAGAGGCCAGGCATGTGGTACACCCCTATAATCCCAGCTCTCACAGGGGCCGAGATGAGGCTGAGACAGGAGGATCCATGCTAGTTCAAGGCCAGCCAGGGCTACAAAATGAGTTCACGGCCAGCCTGTGAAGCCCTGGCTCAAAAACACAACAAGCAAACACGCAAACAAAATCATGTAAAGATTTCAGCATAACAAGTAGTTACCACTCAGACTTTTTCTCTTTGATAGTTTCAATCTTAAGTAGTCTTCCTGAACTGTTAATTAGTGTTTAATAATGTTAAGTGGGAGGAGGATCTGTATGGAGACCATTTTCATTTGAATGTCCAGAGTTTCATTTGAAAGCAAAACTTCTCTCCTTTCTGCTCACAATGGAGTGTTGTCTGTCCTAATGTTGGTTAAAAGTGATAAGAGAATAAACGTGATTGCTTCATCAAGAAACTTTGCCATTTCTCAATACAGTAGTAATATACAGTCCTTCAAAAACTGCTGCTTTCCCTCTTGAATTGACTGGTAGCTAATGTTAATTCTAAGTAATGTTTGTTTAACATTTAACATGAACCAGGGACTATTCCTATGGTGGAGGAAACCAAAGAGTTAGAGAGGTAAAGTGATTTACCTAAAGTCATGGGGCTACAGGTAGGGAGACAGGAATCGCAGGAAAGGCCACTGCCTCACAAGTTCTGGTTCTTGGCTAGTGAGGCCTGGCCTTGGTTATTACTTAGTATTCTAATAGCTTGTGTTCCTCATGCTTTATCTCCTCCAGTTGCCGGGAGTATATCTTTGGTGTTCTGGCAGGAAATCTGCACATAATGGAAAATTAATTACAATACATTGGTTGATATGAGAGATATAACTTAGTGCAATAGCTTGACAAAGTGTGTTTAACTGAACAGTACCTTCTTTTTGTTCTGGCTTATAAAGGAGACGATGGGAGAAATAAAACAAAAGACCATGAAGGGGGACACTTTAGAGAATAGACATTTTTAAATTGTATCAAGCTTCTAAAGTACTTGTACACACGAACTTTTAAAAAGAGCACTTACTTGTTACGCAGAAAGATGCTGTGGCTTTTTTTTTTTTTTTTAAAGTAGAAAAAGTGTTTCACTTTTGTGTTTGTTAGGGGCCCTCTTAAAAGTCACAGTGTTCTATCTTAGCTTTGTTTACCGTAAGCCAGAAAAGCCTTTTCAACAACTGCACCGTGGTTTGAAAATTAGCTGTATTATGGTCATTTGTAGAAAACAGGGCAGATTCTCTTAAAAGTGTGGGTGCTATTACTCCCTGCCCCCTAGTGATCACCATGTGCTCTATTTAGATCATGGAGACATGAGGAATGTTTTGGTCTTACCTGCCTTTCCTTGGAAGCAGGTGTTCATAGATGGTCATAAATGCCCTTAATGGAGTAACAGGCTGTACTAGGGAGGCAGAACAGATCCAAACACCTCAATGATATCCAGGACAGCAGCTTTTCTGTGTGACAAGCAGTTGGGCCTTAATTGCTGAGCAGACTTAAGCTCTAAAACTTCGCTGTACTATGGATCTTTTCAGCTGATCTATGGTCCCCAGACAAATCCATAACCAAAACTCTTGTAGGCGCATAAATGTACACCCTGATTTTTGTTTTGATTTGTTCGAGGATTGAACCCTGGGACTCACACAGGCTAAGCAAGTGCTCTAGCACTGAGCCACATCTCCAGCCCTGTGTGTCCTGTTGATAAAGTATACTAGAGGAGACCACAGACTCATTTGTATCGTTATCTATGAAACTTATCAAAACCAATGCTTTCTTCTTTACTTTGCTTCTTTATTTCTTCTCTTCTCCTCTCTTCTCTTTTCTGTTTTAGTGGTGCCAGGAATCAAAAACCCAAGACTTCTTACATGTTAAGTACGCATACCACTGAACTACACCCCCAACTCCAAAACCATTCTTTTCTTTTCTCTCCTTTCTTTTATATTAGTGCCTGTTGGTGATACAGAATAGTGGATTTGGGGGACATATTTGTACATGCGTATAACATGCTTTGCTCATTTCTGCCTCTTCATTACTGCCCATTGTTTTCTTAGATTAAGAATTTCAATGGAGGACTTGGGATTTAGCTCAGTGACACAAGTGCCTGCCTGGCAAGTGTATGGTCGTGAGTTCGATTCCCGGTACCAAAAAAAAAAAAAATGAGCGTGGTGTGGTGGCACACGCCTGTAATCCAGCACTTGGGAGGCCGAGGCAGGAGGATCGTTGCGAGTTCAAGAGCAGCCTGGGCTACAAAGTGAGCTCAAGGCCAGCCTGAACTGCACAGCGAGACCCTGTCTCAAAAAGGAAACAAAACAAAACAAAACAAAACAAAACAAAACACTATATAGCTGAGAAGTGTAAAAGCATGTGATTCTTTGGGAAGAACTTCTAATTTTTAAAGGAATTAGGGACTCTATTCAGCCTTACATAACATAAACTGTGACCCTCTTCAGTAATGCCTGGCCTTCTAAAATATCCCTCAACCTATCCTGTCTCAAAGACCAATCTTCAACTTGTTTCTTCACTCTTTCTTGTAATTCTTTAAGGAGGAACTTACCTAGGCTATCCAAAAGAGCTGCTTTGTACAATTAAGGTGAATTGGGCCAACATTCTTTATAGGTGCAGTGACAGTCATAGGACATTGAATTTGAGCACACTCAGTGATATGCACTATAGGAGAGGGAGTCTTGGGACATGTCCCAAGGAGGGAAATATATAAAGTTTATGTATGCATGCCTGGCAAAAGAATCATCCATTATCTTGAAAAGAAAAGAAAGCCAAAGGTCACATTTTCAAAGATAGTTTCCAAGGTCATCATAAACAAGCACATTGTACAGATCGCATAAAGTAGTATACATTTATGAAAACAGAATTGCACCCTTCCACTTGCGAGTGAAAGTTCTCATTGTCATTCCATCTTCTCCCATGACTTTACCTCTACTTAGTCTACTTAGTAATTTGGGCAGGAGGTGGGGAGCTGAGAAGTGGAGTGTTCAGAAACAGATGTCAGCTCACCCTGAAATTCATGTCATTCTATCCTGTGGCTGACTCAGTGTTTCAGAGTACCTCACCCTTTTTCTGACCAGTGGTTGTAACTTGTTAATAATGAATGAACATCACCCATAGGTCCTGAAATTAGCAAGTGTTAAATGTTATGTGATTATTAGGAGAAAACAAGATAATCTAGTCTGTGGGCTTAATTAGGTTGTGATTGCCCAATTGCTGCCTCGTGATAATTATATTCATAACCCTGCTTCTAGACATCAACTACAATTATCAAAAATGACCCCAGCACAGGTAGGTGTTAGCGATCTTATTTGACGCAGCTCTGAACAGTGAACATCTGATGCTTGCCAAGGTGTTGCTGCCTGCTCCTTCTCCTCCTACCACCTTCTTATGGTATTTTGCCCCCATATGAGAAAGGTCTGTGGCAATATTATTTTGTTCATGACTAGGCACATGCTGTATAATTCATGTTGCTTTTTACAGAAAAATAGATTCTTAAGTTGTTAGGCATCAAATATGACTGAAAAGCATTAATCCATTAGTAGGTAAGAACCTGGAAGCACAAAAATCCAAAATTGACTAAATTGTTTTTCCCCTCAGCACATGAATCTGTTCAGAAACTAATGCGATTCACTTGACTAGATCTTTTACTTTATAAGGTATAATCTTAAAGCAGAAAGAAAAATAATCGTTCGTGTTTAAAATAATACCTTACCAACAGGATCATTAAGATCCAAGGAACTATAAAGTAAAAACTTTTGTATTGTCCCCTCTTATCCCCTGAATTTACTGCCAGTGTATTCTAGTATAAAGAGAATATGTTGTTTACTCTTTAATCTCCCAAATGGAGACAATGATTTCTAGGAAATACAAACAACAACCTGTATCAGAAGTGGGTATGTCAGGGTGACACTGAATCACTGGTCCTGACTGTCACTTGGCAGCCTTCCCTTTCAGATGCACAGTTATATGGGAAAATAATGCACTTAAAATTTGCACGTGATGGCTAAACTTCAGTACAGTTATCTATCTGAAAAATCTGTAGGAACTCTGCTACTGTACATGTGTGTATATATATATATATATCATGTTTATATATATATATGTATATATACACTTTCTATGTGTACACGTATTTCTCTGTACGTATCTATCTTTATGTATATGCAAGTAAAGACCTAGATTCTCCCTGGGCTCTTAAAGGTTTTGTTGAAACATCAGGAGTGCAGCTTTCTACTCAGCAGTCATCTCTTCTTTTAGAATTGCCGGTAACAGTGCGCTTCTCTGTGCAGGGGTTTCCATTAAGAAAGTGACTGTATCGTGAGTGCAGCATATGGGGCTGCATAAAAGGTTGAAATTTTGTCTCCTTTCCTGGCTGTGTGACCTTGTGTAAGTCATTTAGCCTCTCTGTTCCCATGATTTTCTGCTCAGTAAAATGGGAATGATATGCTGTGACTCTAGATCAGACGTAAAAATTGAAACATATGTATGAGGGTTCTGGCTTATGTGGGCACTCAAAGTGATAAATTTCTTCCTTCCTCACTGACAGAGAAACTGAGGAAAGAAACCTTTTCCCAGACTTGTGCTACCTTCATCATGATCAATATATTATTTTGTCCTTGGCCTTAAATTCGTTTTTGCTTTTTTTAAAAATCCTGCCTGTTTAAATTTCTGCCTTTCCTAAAGAACCATCTTTGCGCTGATGCCCATCACAAGCAGACATCGCTACCTTCGGAGCTGCCGGTCTGTTTGATTGAGGGAGGGCTCAGCAGCATTCCATAGGAATTTGTAAACTACCCGGAAATGGTGCCATTTCCTCTTAGAAAAGTGCATTTACATGGTAACAAGCTTTCCTATCCGCACCTTGCAGCGATATTTCCTGGAGTGTGGTAGGAGAACACTTTTTAATAAATGTGAAGTTCTTTGAGCTTTCTGGAAGAAAGATGTTATTACTGTTTCTGGTGTTTGGTTAAGAAAACAGTACTTTCTGCAACAAAAATCCTGGCTATGCTGTGTCCTATAAATGTTGGCTGCCTCTTAGTTTCTTTACTCATATAAGGTATCTGTGAGGCATTTTGAGGACTGTCCTGGAGGCTAGCTTAGAAATGCTTTGGTTTTTCTCTATGCAAATGTTTGTTTTAACAGTCCATGTGTACTTGGTCTTACTAATGTACTGTAATAGCAAATGCTTTGAGATCTCAGGAGTAAGGAGGCTAATTTTAGAGTGTCGTAATGATGATATTTCAAAATGTGAAAAATGTGGAATGGTAGGGCCTAACAGGACTTACCTTATTTGCTTTGACCAGAGAACATTTATTGGTGACTTCACTGGTGACAGTGTGGTGGTGAGGATGTTGGTAAGGAAGATGAAGAACATCTAAGCGGTTCATTGGTAAAACTGCATAGTGATTTTTCATATTTAAAAGCAAATTTCTTACCTTTAAAAGTGAATCACTCATGAAGTTTTTCCTTCTCTTCTCACATTTTGGAAATTTCCAGTGAGACAAAGGTGTCAATGAAATGTTATTTTTTAAATTATATATATATATATATATATATATATATACCCCTTATAGTCACCAATTTAAAATTGTGTCCATTGGTGTTTGAGAGGAAAAGTGACCATGCACGCATCTACTGGTATTCAAGTCTCTGGGACTGCATATGAGAGATTTTTAGTCTCGAGTGGAAGGGACCCTAAAACTAAAAGAGATGCTGCCACAGGTGTGATAGTAATAATTATTATAGTACTGAATGCCCGCAATACAATAAGAAATACAGAATGAAAGAGTGAGAACTGAAATCCTCAGTACCTAGGATACCTGAAAGAATAGGAGTGGAAAGAAAGTTTTGTCACTTTTCTTGATGCTGTAGGTTACAAAGATGTCACCTTCATATGTAGAATTCTTTAGTGGTTTTAGGAGCAGCCTGCCTGTGACTAAGAAGAACAGTTGGAACCAGAGTTCAAGTCATGCCCTTATCTACAAGTTACTTTCTACCTCGACGAACCTGCATCAAGCTCTTCATTGCTTCTGCTTTCCTGGGTTCCTGTCTTTAGATTAGAATTTTCTCTGGTGAAAGTTAAGAGGTATAATGTATATAAAGCACCCAGCATCCTGCCAGGTGCCCAGTAAGTGGCCTCCTCTGAAGTCCATTTGCAATGGTGAATTAGTGACCTCCCAGTGCTACTGGGTGCAGATGGCTTGCTCCTTGCCATTCATCTAAGGCCTGGGTTTTGCATGCCTTGTTAGCAATTGCGAGGTGGTGATAGAATCGGAAAGAGGTGATAGAATCTTCACTGTCATAGTTGAGTTTTATAGAAGCTGTTATATTTAAGCAATATGTAACCATTCATCTCTTCATTAGTCAAGCATTCATTGAGCACCTTTTGAGTAGTAGGCACACCTGCTATGTGCCTGGTTGGTCCAACCCCATGGGATGTGGGAATCTATCAGAGTTAGGTTCTTTGTTTTGGTATTTGAAGTGATTATGATGGAGATGGGTGTCCTCGGCCACATTAAAATAGCCTGGAGGCAAGGGAATGGTGAACTGTGGTTTAGGCTGTGGTTAGTGGATTCCTGTTTAGATGCATTCATTTCTGCCTTTTTCTGGTGTGTGTGTATATGTTTACAATATAATTTGCTAACCATGGAGTCAGTGCCACTGTGGTTCGTAATCTGGCAGATCATTTAAATATTTACTCCAAAATATCTTGTTCTCTGTTGGTGTGAAGTAGAGTTTCCAGTTATTTTTAGGTCATTTTCATCTTAGCAACCCTGTTGGAGATGAACCAGACATGCTGCTGTAAAGTGTCCCCACATTTGGATAGAATTTAATAAAGTAAAGTTTAATGGTTTGGTCCCAAGAGGCACACAGACCATCTGGTTAGCAGAAGGTTAGGTCAAGTATTGCATGGCTGCTGAGAGGGCCATAGACCAGCCCTGACGCACTGGTAATGTGTCCAGTTGCTAAATGCATTAAGCATTGAAATGGTGCTTTCAGGTCCGCCGAGCCAGCAGTTCTGTTACCACCGCTGTGACGCAGGAGATAATTCAGCTGGGCAAGCGGCAGCATGGGGGTGGATCTACAGCACAGGATGTGTAATGTCAACATGAAGGATCGGAGCTGGCAGAAGGAAGGGAAGCAGTCATTTCATGCCAGTGCAGGAAGCCTAGAGAGATGTTTTCCACCCCCCTTGCTTCTTGTCCTCTTTTGGAGCTTTCAGATTATAAGTTAAATGATTACCTTGTGCATGGTCCATGGCAAAACTTCAGCTCATTTTCTGCCTCTCCTGGAACCTGTCACATAAACAGTAAACCACATTCCACACATATGTAGGGCAGGCAGAGGGAAGGGTTTGCTGCACAGACTGGGAGGAGGAGAAAGGGCTTCATTAGGCAGGAACATCTTTGTGCTTGAGATGGAATCCCATTGTATGTCCCTTTGTGCTCAGCTTTGAGACCGGCCATCCATTCAAAGGCTGCAATCATGTTGGAACATCATGCTGCAGCTGTAGTCAGTAAGAAGACTGCAGAATGGTTCCCGTGATTCTGCAGAAGCTTAGCAATTACATAATTGCTATGTAACTGGCGAGAGCCATCAGCACTGTCTAGTTCTCCAGAAAAGAAAGCTTCTACAATATGAAGAGTAGATTGTTTTTCCTTGTGAAACTTGAAAGCTGATGAGCCAGTACATGAAGCCACTAGGCTGAAACCTGGTCCTCTCATTGGCATGAGAGGGGAAGAAGAAGTTCTGAGCACACTTGGCTGAACATTTGGTTGTGTTAAAGAGAGAGAGAGAAAGAGAGAGAGCAACTAACTCATTCTTGGAACAATGGATTCTTTATCTGTTGAACTCGTTGCTAATATCTTATGATTGTTCTGTATGTATTTGAGATATGGAGTATTCCAGAGCTTCCCTAGGAATGGGATTAACAGTTGCCTGCAATCACCAAGAAGCCTGCTCAGGAGGATTTTCACAGCCTCTCTTAAATGAACGCTTGCCTCAGATGCCAACTGACTGATGAAAGCTGCAAAGCTTGAGTATCATGCCCCTAAATGCCAACATCTCCTCAGCGTCACCAGGGTGCAGTGAGTACCCCTTCAGCCCAGCAGCTGGAGCAAACTGGACAGTTGTCTGTGAAGACCTCACAGTGTAAAAATCAATTCCTTCTTTCAGCTGCCTCACAACTTGTTTTCTATAGGTGACAAAACTTTGAGGTAGAGTTGGTTAAAGGTAGGTGCAAGTGTTTCATGAAACCGATAAGAAATCCAGGCTCCATTTCATCAGATGAAAAACAGTCATCTAAAATTAGCCACATCTAACCCCAAAGTGTGGACTTCGTGTTTGTTTATGTTAAGTAGCTCTGTATTTCAGCGGTCTTGTCTTTCTGATGTTGGTTTTGGGGAGCTGCTAGAATAAAAAAAAGTGCTTGTTGGGATACATTTTTACTAATGGCATAGGTTGGACCTTTCATAACCATGATGCTCGTCTCTGTTTCTCTATTTAAATGTGTCTATAGTCAGAATATCAGTATAATGTGAACAAAAAGTATTTTGGCTTCTTTGCGAGGTAAAAAGGAATGCCCAGCAGGCAAAGTGAAGACTTGGATTCTAAAATGGATTGGGTCCACGGATTCATAGTCCTTTGACCTTTAGACCTCTGCTTCACTCTTTACCTCTTGGATTTACTTCTGAGGTTGATGTATGCATTTAGCATAAGAATCTTGATTCCTACAAAACAGTGTTGGCAGGTTTTCAGGGAGTAGCTCCTCTCAGCACTGAGCTTTTGTTTTGTTAGCAGTCTGAGGGTGGGGGTATGGATCATCCATGGTGACCCTTTCCTGCGTCATTCCAGGCAGGCCTTGGCATGCTCCAGCCCATGAGTAAGGACAAGGGCAACTGGCAGGAGGACCCACTGAGTTCATCTTGCTTTGTATCTTCGGAACTGGCCTGACCTTGTGCTATCAGCAGTGTTTGGACACTCCGAGAAACACTCAACCATCTATCTTTCCAGGGTCTTGGAGATTATGTTGGGAACACTAGCACACATACGAGGGAGGAGCCCCTGACTCCTCCATACTAAGGAGACCATATACACAAGGGAGCCCTTTGTTACTAGCATCAATAGGCCTTACCTTGGCAGAGAGGGCTGTAGTGTGTGCTGGAGAGGTCATAGACCTCAAAGCCAGTAGGTACTGCGTGACCTTGAGTGGGTGGTTTAATCGGTGATCCCCGATTTCCTTAGCTAGGGAAAAAAAAATCTACTTTGTAAGATTCTTGTGGGGAATAAATGAGATCATGAATATAAATCTCTGGTGCTCAGACTGACATACAGTGGGCCTGTAAAAAAATACTAATTCCCTCCCCTGTCATTCTTAAGTTTTCATAAAATCTTGGGCAGAGCACTGCCAGTGACTATCTGATTAGGAGTTGGAACACCCCTGAAATTCCCATGAAATCCCCTTTAGGGGACTCCTGGAAGCTTGCATGGATGAGCTTGATAAACATTTTGTTTCTTGGCTTTGGAGGCTGAGCAAAAACTTTTATTATGAGGTGACTTTTAAAAGTCAATGTACTTCTCTTTGAAACATGATTCCAAAATTTGGAAAAGGAGAAGAAAAGTACCTTAACCTCTGTTTGCACTATCTTGAACATTCTGTAATGGATTATTTATTAAATTCCTTAGATGAGGTTCTGGTTTCTTGTTTTGACTATTGCTACACAACAGACTCCTTTGAAATAAAACCTGAATTTTCCCAAGAATAGCCCAGATGTGAGATATGAAGTGACCCAGAATCAAAGAGACTTAAGAACTTTTATGTCTTTTGTAAGTTTCTTTTCTTTGACCTCTAGCCCCAGTGTACCATTCTTTGTATTGGTGCCCAGTGAAGTGTTAATGACTATTTTCAGAGAAGCAGCAGCTTAATCAATCAAAATTTAGCCGAATAAACTGTAAAGGCCAACCATGGGTTTGTTTCAAGTTAGTTATTGAATGATACTAGACTAGAAGTTACAGAAAGACAGGCTCAGGGTTCCCCTTGTTCATTTCTGTGTCACCAGTGCCTCGCACAGTGCCTAGAATAGATGCCCCAGTCAGAAAGCATGTATTGAGCCAGGTGAGCCCAGCATTTTTTAAAAGGTCATATTGCTCTTAAATATCTGTTCCCTGAATTTCTGAAACAAAATATAGTATCTTCTAGTTTTTTCTGAGTCATGACTGCTATTCCAAATATCACTGGACGTAGAGCTTTAACTGTTAGTGAATAGTTGGCTCTGATTCTAATAAAAGATGAAAGTTGATCAACAGAAACTACTTGGCTCTACAAATGCATATTACATGCATCTTGAGAGTAAGAATGTCTAGATAACCATCTAGGTGAAAGAAGCCAAGGTGAATTTGATTGTTGGTAGTTTCAGAAGGAGTGTTAAAGATGATAGTGTACTAGCATTTTCCTGACGACTCTTTAGTGTATTATAAAGTGAGATTCTATAGAATTGACTCAACCGTTGGACCAGAAAAAGTCAAACTCAGAAATATTCAACAATCAAGTTGGTTGGTTTTTTAGGAAACTCGTTTGTAGTTTTCTATTAAACCAACACTGTTTGACCTAATAAGTCTAAATAGATTGTGGCATATATTTCTTAAGGTAAATTGATAGTATCGAAGCCTCAAGGAATATAGAGGAAAATGTTGTAGAAAGAAACATTGAGTGTATAGCGTATCAATTTAACAGAATTGGAAGAATGAAGCCATAGAACCAAGATAATAGTCAATGTTCTTTGAGGACTGTCAAGTGAATTCAGAAACATCTTTCTTCACCTTTGACCTTAGTTCTCTAACATTTCAATGGAATGATTTAGATGGTTGAAAGTCTAGTATGTACAGAAACCTTCTAGGTATTAGGTGACCTTGCAGCATTAAAGAAACCCATGGATCCTGTTAGTTCCAACCTCACTGAAGGACATATTCTGAAGAGCCAGCTCATTAAGCAAGCTTTTGAAGGGTGTGCGCTGCAGAGCAGTTTCCTGTTATTTGGTTAATGGTTGACCTAGTTCTATTGCCATATGCTTCCTGGAACGCATTCTAATATAAAGTATGTGTTAAAGCAAGACTAGGATAATAGCAGGAAAGTCAAAGTCTTTCTGAAGCAGAGACCATATTAATACAAGCCCAGCAAAGGCAGAATAGTGTTTGGATGGAAAACGAAAAGACTTTTCCTCTTCTTGGTCCTGTTTGCTGGTTCTGACTTTAATCCTCATGTTTTATCCCAGTCCATTTCTGAGGAGTGGCATTTTCCCATAGTACCTTGTACATCGGCATGTATCATTTCATTCATTGTGCGTGCAAACCCTTGATGTTAAAGTTTGATGTTAAAGTACCCTGAGTAAAATTATTACTGCTAGAAAGGATTACGTTTGATTTGGCTAATGGCAGGTGGTTTTGTTTTTATATTATTATTTTTATTGTATATAAGGGATTAGTAAATCTTTTTGTCTGAAGTTTGGATAGAGTCCAGAGCTAAGTTTGAGGCTCCTTTGACTTATTTATCATTTTACCTGGAATCAACAGCCCTGACTTGCTCATTTAGATGGTTAGGGGAGCCCACACAAGTTATGGGGCTGGTGAACAAATTTTGCACCAGACATAAACTGTTTGTTTTAACAGCTTCAGAATCTGAAGAATCTGTGGCTTTAGTTTGCTAATTGTTGGCTGTTTGTGTGGTAGTGGAGGAAGCTGCTCTACTCTCTTCATTGGTCATAAAGAAAATGTTTGAGGGACCACATTGTGCATGTGGTCATGGGGGATAGCTCCTTTTAAAATTCATCATCAAATTTTATGAGGTATGAGGTAGTGACTTCTAAACCTGGTTAGCTTTTAAAATAACTTTGAGAATGTGGGAGAAAAAAAAAAGGATTTATTTGAAAATGAACTTTTAGGTTCTATTCCAAGAGAGGGATTCCTTAGTTTAGGGTAGGAGCCTAGAATATATATTGTAAGAAGCCAGATGTAGGAACTCTTGGCATTGAAAATGAAGTATCAGTAAGCAAGGGAAGAGGGAGGAGTCATTGGGCTTGAATGTCCAACTTGTGGGAAGTAGGAAATGGAATAATTACTGTCAGAACTTGGTATTTATAGCTGGTAATAATTTGAGTTATGGCATAGACTTTCTTTCACTTTTTCTTCCCCAGGTATTTAGTACCTTGAGTGCACCTTAAGGAAACTACAGATTAAGTGATTTAACTTCTGGGAATGTCATCTTTTGTGCCAGGCTCCATACCATGTTTCACCACCACCACCATCCTTCTCTGCCCTGCCGCTTCCCTCCTACCATTGAAGGCAGTGTCAGTTAGATTGATTGCAATTTGTTTTCATGCTGGACATTTGGTGGGACCATTATGTTGATTTCTAAATACAAAAATGTTGCTACTTACCCACCCAGGTGAGGTTTTCTTTCTTTTATTAGTGATATAGAGATAAACTTGCTGACTAGAGACTTGCTCTGTATGGCTTCCTGCTTGGCCTGGTTTAAAGCTGTTGCCTGTGATATTAGGCCACTGTTAACTGACCTATATGTGAATCTGAGTGACCTGGGCTACAGGATCATGATTTAAGGACTAATAGTATGCCTGATATGTAGTTGTGCTGGTTAGTGTGATGAACTGACTGAACCAGCTCTGTAAACCTTGCCCCAAAGAAGAAGAGGTAACTTGGGGAAAGATGAAGATTCTGCTTCAAAGCAATGAGTGTAGTCAACATACCTTTTTAGAATGTCTTGCAATAATCTCAACAAAAGGAAGATGACCTTATTGCAAAATCTGACGGGTCAGACACTTTGGCTTCTTGAGGAAATGCAGAAAAATGTTTTCTTTACATATTGTCTACCACTGCAATGACTACCACTCTGCCACTAAACTCTACTACCATTAAAGAAAATGACTCTAGAGTATATATTATTAAGAGAAGTTGATCTTTCTCTACATTTCGTTCTAAATTTAAAGGTGTCATGGGGATGAGAAGAATGTTGTTTTAGAAGTAGGAAGGAAGAAACAATTGAGTGGAAAGAAGAAAGTTGAGGACATTTTTCTGATTGCCAGTAATTTTTTAGTAACAGGAAAGAGTGATCATGGCCCAAGAACTCATAGTCATGTCCTTGGCATGCTGAGAAGCTCCAAGAAGGGAGTATAGTCTCTTGAAAGTTATTTTAAGGAGTTGGACACTACCTACTAGGCTCCTAATGCTTACCCAAGTTAAGAGGTTGAAGTGCCTCCAAGGCTTTAAGTAGCAGCTGAACATGTGATCTTGTTAACCCTGAGATGTTGCCGAGCTGTGACTCAGATCACTGTGGCAAATGATCCTGTCCCATTCCAGCTGCCCCAGCAGAAATCAGCATTAAGTCACTCCTTAGGCAAATGGCGCAGAACAGAGAATTTGAGAACAAGGACAACTTGAAATGGCTCTCCTGCGCATGGTGTTGAGGACCACTTGGTGTTTGGAAGCTCATCTGATGCCTAATACCTTCCAGTTCTCACCTCCACCCCTGTCCCCTGTCCTCACATAAACCACTTGGAGAGAAGGAGAGGATGCCAGGGAGAGCCATGTTCTCATAATTGTTTGCACGTTGGATATTTCCTCATCTAGATAGACCGAGGAGGCTTTTGTTTTCCCCAGGAAAAGGTAAAGTATGTGCAAAGTAGCCTAAAAAAGTACGTGGTGTCTATTTTGAATAAGATGACAAACTTGACTAGTTTGTTATTTTATGAAATAATAACCAAGAGTAACTCCTACCCAAGAAGTGGGTTTGTTTGCCTTAGGATGTTAGGAGGTAGCTGTATAATGACTCATTGAGCATTACTGATTTAGTAAAATTGAGAATGGGGGTGGAGTGGTAAGAAGGTGGTTGGGAATGTTACCTCGCTAGACCACTCTTTAACATTATCTTTTCATGATTCCAATGTGTTTATGTAAATCCAAAACTATTTTAAAGCTTGAAGTATCTTTCTGTTCGCTCTGTAAATGTGTTGACTTATTTCGAAAGTTGATAATGACTTAAGGGTATCCAGCTCTCAGGATTCAAGCCACTGCATGTTGGCAATGATACTGGATCCTGGTTTTAAAAATAAAATGCTGGGATGCTGCCTTGAGGATCCAGACATAGACTGTGAGCACATTTTAGATCTTGATCCCCAAATACACTGTAGTGGCAGCTACAAAAAGCAGAAGAGAGAAAGAGAAAGGGTCTGAAAGAAGAGCTACTGTAATAAATGTGCCGTCTGTCATTATATGGACCTATGAAATCATTCCACCCAAGCCCTTCTTTTGGGGCTCAGGAAAGGCCTAGGTAACTTATCCAAAGACTGTTATGTGGGAAGTTAGCTAGGGAAACCTGAAATGGAATCTCAGTTTCCTGCCTTGGCGATCCACGCTTATTCTGCTACACCCGTGTTGGCAGATAGCTTCTATTTCTTGTGCCAATTTTGATTGATTGGTGGAGACTGCCTGGAGCTCCACTTTGAGAATTCTGTGCCTTGTCTGGGCTTGTTGGAAGACAGTGTGGAGATCAAGCAGAAAAGGCTGCAGTAGGCGGGAGAGGGTAAATGACAGTCAGTGGCACTTCCCCATACTTGCTGTCCCTTACAATTATGTGATTTTAAAATCACAGATTTACTCTGTACCGGAATACTTCCTTACTTGGCGTTCATGAAGACATTGTATTTCCAAGTGTTTTAAAACAAAGAAGAGAATATCTGGTTGGGAGGGAGAGAATCTCATTTGGAACAGCTCATGCAGGTGAAGTTACCCAGGGTAACTATATGTTAAGTTGTAGTTTGAACCAGTGATAGGTTTCATCCTGGATTTTATCGGCTGGACTGAAGAGCTCTTTGTGTTCTGCAGCTGAGGATCCTCACTGCCCTGTTGCACCACCATCTTCTTACATGTTGTTCACAGTTTACCGTTCACTGCCTACTTCCCTTAAAGGACCTCACACTGTCTGTTGAATCTTCTTCCTCTGCAGGTGGAAATAAGACAGGTTCAAAGAGGTCAGAATTGCCCAGGATAACACACTAGAAATGGTGCCCTGATCATCAGTATTCCAAGGCATTTCTTACCACAGTTTCGAAACTGGAAGAAATCTTGGAGATTATTTAATTTCCTTTTATAGCCAGAGAAATTGAGTCCAAGAACATTTAAAGGAATTGCCCAAGGTGACTAACTTGTTAGGTAGCACAAAAGCCCTCTGAATCTCGAGGAGCAAGGCCAAATTCACATTGTACATTTTCCCCCCTTACTTTCTCTCTATTCTTTATTTATTTTACTGAGAAATGAACTGTTTCTCAAGAAATTCACAGGGAGTATGATTACCTTGCAAAGTATTAGAATCTATAGATTTCATGTGGTTAGAATCACGCACCTGTGACTGAGGAGGACTTTTTGGAGTTATCCTTAATATAGTAAGTTTAGAAAGAAAATCTTTGGTCTTTTCTTTTTTCTTTTAACATGACCCTTACAAGGCGTTAGTATAATTCCAAAAAGTTGCTGTGGGGAAGACACACGTAGGAAATAAATGTGTCTGGCAATCTAAAGAGTGCTTTGAATTTGTGGTTGTCTTGCACAATGCTAGGTACATGATAGTCGTTCTGCAAATAAATAATCTTCCTGGATTTGAAGCGCCTACCACCAGACCTCTTGTCATGTTTATCCTCTATCCTCTTGTATAGGAACTGATATTACTTTGCCTTGAATAGGGTTAGTGTTTAGCAGGGAGGGAGCTGTTTCACAGGCAGAACAATCTGTTAATGTCTAATTTGACATGAGTGCCATTGATAACAGCATAGAAAAAGCTACTGTCATTTCCCATTCAGGTGCATCCATTTGTCCCTTTGGCTGTTCTGGAAAACAGAATTGAGGATCTTCTGTTTTAATCATCTTCAGCATCAGATCACTTTCCTAAGGCAATGCCATTGTTGTCTATTTCCACAGGCCATTCTCCCCACCATATTAACCAAGGAAAAGAAAGGGTTATGTTGATTCCTAAGAGATCTCAGTGTTCCAAAGAGTGTTGGCTCTTAGACCTCTTATAGGAAGTAGGCCAGCTAGGCCACCTTGGAGCTTTTGCCCTCTGATGAAACATTTCCTTTTGATAGTGCTACCACTTATAGAATCATCAATAAAAACGTTTCCCTTGTTTCTTCTGCAACCTCAATCTAACCTTGAGCCTTTGTGTAGGAAGATAATTTCTACACAAAACTGAGAATAAACCAGTTTTAATTCCTTTTCCTCTCAGTCAGTTGTTTCAGCAGAACGATCCTCTTTCACTTTAACAAAAAGATTCTCTTTCTAGTTTAAAATATTCTGGATATGCTTTAACTTGCCTTGGGGTCACAGCACATGTCTTCAAGGACTGATGAGTCTTGTCAGTTGCCCCAGGGTGAGAACTTTAATAAGCAAATTGCACACACCTGGTTTTGTAAAATATTGGCCTAATGGGGCACCAAGGTGGAAGTCAGTACATCCACTCCCAATGTACACACCCTTTCTCCCCACCCCTTTTAAAAAGGAGGCTTCAGAAATTGCTGCCTCCCCATTTATCTTGTAAAACTTTCCTGTCTCTTTCCTCCCCTGTGCTCTGGTAGCTCAGAGGGTTGTGATCATTAACGAGCTCAGGCTGTTGCTGTCACTGCTGCTGTCTTTTGGATTTGAAAGTAATGCCAGTGATGGGCTGTGGTGTACGGACAGGGGAGTTTGGTTAAAAGGGAGCAGAGCTGGAGAACTCTTTTTGTTGGACTGTGCATCCCCCTGGTCTTCTCTTTGATTTGTGGCTGCCATTGGTGTTTATACTGTCTTGCCTTGCTATGACTCTTCTTGGTTAGTTAAAAAAAAAAAAAAAACAACAACCTGTTTCTCTGTTATTGAATGTTGGACACCAGGCTTACTTGTCTTTTATTCATTCATTCAAAGCATTCATTCATTTGTTCATCATTCATTCATTCCAGTGGTGATGGGGATTGAAACCAGGGCTTTGTGCGTGCTAGGCACGTGCTTTAAGTGCCAAAACACACACTGAGTTCCTCCAAACATTTATCGTACATTTGATTACTTCTCAGGCTTTGTGCTGAACCCTGGCTATACAGAAATGAAAGACATAGACTTTGTGTTCCAGAAGCTCATAATGAAGTATTTACATTTGCAGCCATAGGCAGGTGTAACCTGTTGCCATAACTACAGGTGGTGCATTGTCTTTAGTTTCTGTGCTATCTCTAATTGCTGAAGATAATACACCCTATTGCAGTACTTGGACATCTTTCAGTCTTTTGTTCTTTGAAGCATGTCAATACCAGGTAGTTAGGATACAAATCATTACCTTAAGAAGTTTCAAACCATATTGATACATACACATATTCAGGTTCAATAACAGGCATCCCTGGTGTGGGGGTGCACACCTGTAATCCTAGCATCCCTTAGGCTGAGGCAGGAGGATTGCCCCAAGTTCAAGTCAGCCTAGGCTACATACTAAATTCAAGGTTAGCCTGGACTACATAGTGACACCCTGACTCAAAAACCAAAAAAAAAAAAAAAAAAATTAAATTAAATTAAATTTAAAAAGCATGACCATTTCTTTGAATGTTTCATGGTCTCGACTAGAGCTTGATTCCTCTTGATCTTAATTTTGATCTATCACTACTGTAATATGCCCCAGGATTACAGATGAGTTTTTCTCCACTGGTTAGGCCATCCTTGGATGATATTCTGCCGAAATGTTTATAAAATCTGGTCACAGTTTAGCTGTCTTGGTAATAAAGTCTTACCAGACTTTCTTGGCTTTGAGTTGACTATGTATGACTTCACTCTTCAAATCTGCTGTCAGTATCATTTGGGTATATACATATGAACCTCAGAAATTCTAGTCATAAACCCAGCAACACCTGAAATCTCTCTTCCAGGAACACTGGTGATTAGTTTCTTGGTTTGGAGTTTCCCAACATCTTCAGAAAGTCTTTCATATCCTTCTGTAGTGTTTTTTTGAGGCATGTACAAGGTTAACACATGGAATGACTCCCTAAAATATCATACCTATCTCTCTGCAATTCCTTCTGTATTTCCACAACCATGGTCCTTACATTTGTTTCATTAATCTGGGCTTAACTCCATTTATGATGAAAAATATTTGAAAGTTATCCTTGTTCACACAGTTGCACTTAAATTTATGTTCACAGCATTGGTGAGTGTTTTAGCCAAGTGTGGCTCAGTCAGAGGGCATACACTTTGATATGGAATTCTCGAAGTCATTCCTTGCCTTTGTCCTCTGCACTAAAGCTCATGTCACTTGCATCATGCTGTGACCTGAAACAATATTGCATGGTAGGGAGTGCCTAAGGGACTATGTTGTTCAATTATCATGAGATTACTGCATTCTCTTTCCTGGAAACTTGCCAGCAATGGTGAACAAAGAGATGACCCAAGCAACTTTCTCACTTTTATTCTTGAAGACTAAATGGCATCCTTAAAATCTGATGGTTTCCTCTGTACCTTTGTGTTTGAGTAAAGAATGAAGCACGCTTTCACCCCTACCCAGAGCATGTGGCTCACACAGGAAATCAAGATTTTTTTAGCCAATTTGGTGAGAATTAGTAAAAAAGTCAAAGACGGAACAGAAGAAAACAAATCCAGCTGAAAAAAGATGAGATGATTGATTTCTAGGAAACGGGAGATTGTTTGGTATAGTCACAGTGTTGAAGAAGAGTTCTTCCTGGAATGAATGCACTGAAAAAATAACAAAAATAGAAAAATGCATTTCCTTAGTATAAAAACTATGAGACCCATGCTTTTTATCAGTGGAAATTCTGAACATTTCTTGAATTCTTAGACTTTCTTGAGTTTTAAAATATTTTTTTAATTACAAAATAATCCTCATTCATCTCTGTTTTCTTTTCCCCTGAGTTATCAGTGTCCTCTAAAAGTTTAAAAACAAGTGATGCCCCCCCATTTCTGTTGGCGGAGACACACAATGGGCTGTCTTTCCCTTCTCTGTGGAAAGAATGGAAACATAGTAAAGCAGCCAGAGGAGCTCCATACGGATTGACATTCCTTGCTTCTGCTTTTGAAGTTAAGATGGTCACGAGAGAGAAAGAGACTTTCAGTTCCAAGCCTAAGAAAAGGACATTCCTTTTAGTCTTTGGCACTCTTGTTTTCACGGTGTTGATTTCTCCTGGAGTCCCATTAATAAATCACATCTGAAAATGAAATCATATTTGTAACTTCTTCTTCTCCACACCCTTGATTATAGAAAAGGTGATGTTTTCTCAGATTCATCTGAAGTAGCTTAGTATATTTTCCTGGCATTTTCTTTCCATTGGATGAATTCCCATTGTTGCTCAAGCACATTCAAGAGAGTTTTCCAGAGTCCTAAGAGACCCATTCATGCATTCTCTTCTATTAAATAAAAAACAGAAAAAAACAAACAAAAAAGTTCAGTTTTCACCTTGCTTTACAGATAGAAATCTCTGGGGGATCGTTTTCCTTTCAGGAAGATTGGGATTTTTAGGTTAAATCCCACATTATACTACATCCTTAATGTCAAAGAACCTATGCAATCAACAGTCTTTCTTCAAAATGTATTTCTCTATTGAGAGAAGAGGGCATTTCATTAGAAGTTGTTGATTAAGACATGAAGACAAGGTTTGAAATTGGTGGTGGCCCAAGGTCATTGGTAGAACTAATGGACCATTTGAAAATTATTAGCAGCTGGTTTAATAGAGTTTTAATAGCTACAGCTGTGTGAAAAAAAAAAATCCCAGCACAAGGTATTTGGAATGTCCCCTGTGAGGGGTCTTTTCCACTCCTTCCTTAACCATTCTGGCATCCATTTAACAAAAGCGCAGCCTGACAGAAGATTAGGTAGCTCTCTACATAAGCATGTAATACAAGCTTTATTAGCGTTAGGTTTTTGCCCATCTTCTTCTTCTTCTTCTTTTTTTTTTTTTAAAGTTCGGGCCTCATTAAATGTTCTTATATAATCTATGTGTTCCCACTCAATAACACCACAACCTCAGAGTCTCATAGCGTGGGAGAATTTCAATGAATTGTTTAAGAATTCTTTATTTTCACTTATTTTTTTTTAAATTTTTTTAGGAGCAGAATATATTTATTGGAGAAAGAAAGCTGTCTGAGAGAGAGAGAGACGGGGTCCTGAGTGGGTTGCCAAGGACCCTGTTTTGTCTAGGGATTTTATAGAGCAAAACCATGAGGTGAGGCGGGTCTAAAGTGGGGAAAAATGGGAACTTGAAAGGCAGATGGTCATGAGGTGGGACAGAACTATGTTCAACCAGTAAGTTCAACTGTTCAGGTAAAATTGACCAAATCAGGGACAAATTTCTAAGGATTTGTGAGTTTTAGTTTGCCAAGCTCCAAGACAGTGGAGAAAACACAACTGGGAGAAGTACCACACTCTGTAAAATGTATCTTTTTTTAAAACACCAAGTCAATTTCCAATTTCATACCACCTACTAGAAGAAGAATTTGCTTAGAACTTTGGCTTCACATCTGGAGGCACACACATGTATACATGCGTATATAAATTTTTGTCTATAGAAAAATATGCCTGTTTCATTCCTCTGTCGTCTGTACCTTGCTAACACAGAGACTTGATGTAGAGGAGAAATGCAGAGAGCGTTTCACCATTGATGGATTCCACAGCTATAAGTCACTGACCCCAGGCTTCTCTCCTTTGCCTCCTCCTAGTCCTACTCTCAAGGTCAGAGGCCCAATCTAGTTACTGACTTAGAACTGAGAAAAACTGGGGAGATGACACAGTTGACATGAAGCAAGAGTTTCCATCTGTATTGCTGAGCAAGTGCCTAAAATATACTATGGAAGCCTAAAAGTATGAAAATCAGAATTAGATAAATTCAAACTTTACACGGATTTGCGGAATTCTTTATAAATTAGGCCAAGGGCTTTCAGTGTACATTATATAAATTAATTCTCAACAATAACCCTTTGAAGCAGAAGCACTCTGTGTGACCCACAGATGTTAAGTGACTTCCCCAAAGTCATAACTGGTTGAATGCCATGACAAAGACCTAAACCTTGTCTACTGACCAGCCCTTTCCAGTACACCAGGCATGACTCACTCACAAATGACAGATGTTTTGTAGGCTTTTCAGGGAAGTTGAGGATATTCAGGGGACATCTTCTAACCTTGTGAGGATGTATCATCATGGAAGGAAATCACCATGGTCTTCATAGAATAGTCCCTGGAGCTACTAGTTGAGATAGCTTGCTAAGTCTTATGCAAAATGAATTTGAATGATGATTGAGAACATGGTAATGATTTGGTAAGATAATAAATGTCTCCTGGAACAGCAAATGTCATGATGGTTTCCTGTGCCTCTACTTCGCTCTAAGGTGCCTGGTCCAATTCTTGTACCTTAGCTCATCTCCATACTAATTGTTCAAAGCAACATGCTTTGATAGGGAAGGGAAATGCTAATGGTATGCAAGAGGGGGCAGAAAGTATTTTCTGAAGGCTAGATTACCTACTGCATTTGTTTTTTAACCTTCACCATATTGTTGTGCATTGGATTCAATTTTATTTTTACTCCTATTTAGCATATGAGCAGTGTTACTCCTGTTTAGCATAAGAAAAAGCAGAGGCTGTGACAGGTTGAATAACTTGCACATGATTGCGGATGTGTTCAGTGTCAAGACACAGATGTGAAGGCAAGCCAGTTGTCCTTTTCATAGTGCAGTGCTGCCTGCAAATCTCTGAGATTACTGTGAGACATCATACTGACACTGTACTTCTGGAGGACTAGAGAAGACCCTGAAGATAGAGGCTAAGAATTATTGGTGAGACTGTACCAAAATAGTTTTCATGTATTACCTCATTTATTCCTTACTAGAATCCTCTGAAATGGCACCATTTTTACCACTTTTTAATGAGCCGTGTTTGTGTGTGTGTGGGTGGGCGGGAGAGCATAGAGAGATTGTAGGGCCTACCAAGATCAGACAAAGTGGTAGATGCCAAGTTCATGTTTCTGGCTGCCATGCTGTTACACAGGTCAAGTGCTGAGTTCAACCCAGCCCTAATTGACTAAAGCTGGATCAGCTTGAGTTGGCTCAGTTTGGGTTATATTCTGAAAATGACTAGTTTGACAATCCTAGGTAGTAGAGACTTGTGCTTTGAGAAAGACCTTTGTATCTCTGTTGTTTCGAGAGAAGCTATAAAGGTGTTAGCTCAGTCATCCATAAAACAATTTTCAGACTTTTCCTTTTTGAATGGGAGGGATCCCTAATGCAGTTCTTTATCTTAAAGAAAATGTAAGGCTATTATAGGACTATAAACACACCACCAGATGTAATTAGATAGGAACTTTAAATCTCTCATTCCAGATGTTCAACTGCCTTAGGTGGCTCTCTCAAAGTGAACACCAGTGAAACCTATTGAATAAGTACTTCGGTTGAAGGGTCGTCAAGGTGGCCTAGGTCTGCTGTCCACTACAGTAGCCTTGAGCCAAATGGGGCTCCTCAGCACATACCTGCATGTGCCTGCTCTGAATAAGTATGTTGCTATAAATCTAAAAATACTGAATTTGGAAACTTACTATAAAAATAAAAGAATGTAAAATATCTTATGAAGTAAGTTTTCATGTTGATTGTTGAAATAATATTTTTGATGTATTAGGCTAAATAGACTATATTATTGGAAATTATACCAGTTATGGCTGCTAGAAGATTTCAAATTGCATATATGGTTTGCATTATTTTTATATATGACAGCATTGGTCTAGGTAATTTCCTTGCTATCTAGTTAAATACAAAATACATGAGAATGTGATTATCGCAGGCTGATGCACTGTCACTAAGCACCATCTGATTAAACTATTTCAACCTAAGGAATTACGGCTTCTTGGGTGATATTCTACACCATCACTGGCGGTATTCTTTTTAAATTCAGTTAAAAGTTTACCTTTTCATTTATTGCCGAAGAATAGACTTCTCCTGACATACGTTGGGAAAAAAAATCAAGCATGGACCACATCTTATTAGTTCTGGATGGGTCAGAAAGTGAAGACCTGGTTACTAGATGAAGTTCACTGAGTTAGCGTCCATCCTTTCTCCCTTCTAAATGTCGTGAGGTTTGACCCCAATTTTCACCCAGAGTGCATCTTATTGCTGGCCCAGCCTACTTGATCTCATCCCTGGACTCCCATCTCAGCAGCTGCTTTAGCTGCCGATGTCTCCCCACCCTCCCCTCCCCCAGAAGTCCTTCAGAGTGCTGCCAAAATAATCTTGAGAGGACACAGCTTTCAATATATCACATTCCTCTGATTAAGGATGATAAGAGTTCCCATTGCTCTCCAGATGAAGGGAGGCAGAGAAGAATCTGACATTTGAGACTCCATAGATGTTATCTTCTTTAATCCCTTTGAGATGGATATTTTTTTAGTCCCACTCTACAGGTGAGGAAGCAGTTCACTCTCTTGCCTGAGGCCAGGTGTGAAGTGAGGGAGCTAGATCTGACTGCAGGGTAGGTCTTGTTAACGTCCTCTGTTAAAGCCTATGTTTCTTCTACTGACCTGAGCTCCCGGCCTAGCTTTCAAAAAATGCTCTTTCTCAAACCCACCCTTCTATCTGAAATCATGTCCTTTCCTTTTCTAGCCAGCCAGATCATTGCTGGTCTCTCTGCCTTAGCATTTGGAAACTGTACCATAACAACCCACACTTCACTATAGTGTTTAGAATTCTTCATTATCTGTTTTTTGATGTTATCTTGCACCAGCTATATTTTAACCGATATACAGAATGAGGATGGCATGCTGTGTACCGGGCCTTTTTTCCTCCATATGTTTTGTTTTTCTCCCATGTCTAGAATCATACCAATTATATAGTGGGAACTCAGATGTTCAATAAGTGGGTGTGTCGACTCATGGTAACTGATCAGTGACTGTTTGGTTTTGGCTTAATTGAAAATGACTTTTTCAAAAAATTAGGGCAGAGAACTCCTAGGTCAGTGATTCCCTGTTCGCCAGTCTAAGTGTAAGCTAGGGCAGACCTTGGCAATGCCAAGACACTTCTATGCCAAACTTTACCTCATCGAGTCTCAGATTTCTCACCTGACCTTAGGATCTCAGTTGTGGGATGGAGTGGTCATAACTAGTATCCCATATGTCCAAAAGCTAAGGGATTATATTCCTTCTTGTATTTCCTGGAGAGACATATAAGATATTTCTGTGTTTTGGGGTATAAGGTAAAGTATGTGGTTGCACAAGGACAGAGTCTATGCCCTTTATAGAGACTCATCAAGCAAAATTGAACATGAAAGGGAATGGTCGGTCAGTGGGATCCATAGATGGACTGAAGTTTGTGTCCCTGCTGGACTTTTGAGTCTTCAGTATGAGACACACCTGCTCCCATCTGAAGTTTATGAAGACAGGTAGCAAAGCACTGATGTTTGCTTCATTTGCTAATAGGCAGTTATTGTTCATGGCCATTCTTGGCTGTGCCTCTTTTGCTCACCTTCCCATGTTATTGTCTGCACTCATATTCAGTGTTTAAACACGTAAGTGATCACACTCCCACATCCACATGTTCCCTAAGGTGAGGGTTGACTTACTGTCTTAACCATTTGTGAACTGGGAATTTCTTGAGACACGAGAAGATAGTTCAGTTTGTTTTCTCCAAAGTTTAAAACCCACATACTAATAAAAAATATACAAATGTCATCAAAGTTCTTTTCCACTCAACACCCATAGAAGACTTTACTGTTCAGGGTTTGGGATATATGTCTTCTGATTGTTATATTTCTGAT
>RJWT010004420.1:0-33430 GCA_004365215.1 Cuniculus paca | reverse complement strand
TCCATAATGTCTTATAAATTACTTCTTTCTGTTTAAAAATTTTTAAACAGAGTTTTATAAAAGGTGGAAATGTGATAGCATGTATAGAAGAAAAAACAGGGTTCTAAATCAGGACAGAAATGATCTTATGAATTTACTGAAATAAGTTCATTCTAGATAAGCCAGTTTCTCTTCTAAAAAATAAAAGCTAGCTTTTCTTCTAAAAATTAAAAATAAAATAGGATTTCACAATCTTAATTGCATGTTTTTTCTTGATGTTAGTGGGGTTTTAATACCCCATGTTAAACTAATGTTAAACTCATTCAACTGGAGAAATTTAGGGATCTATATGAAACTATATAAGCAGAAATACCAAACATGTAACATCTTATTCCTCCCATGTTTGACCTGTTCCTTACAGTATCAGAAAAAAACCAGAAAAAATATATTCTTTCATTTTTTATGTACTTACTGGTAACAATGCCATGAAGGAAGATTGAGCTTTGTTCTATTGCCAAATCTTTTCAAAACTGTGCTACAGTTTACAAAATTATATTTTTAAACCATCAACATGAATTTATCTCCCTCCTTTCAATAGGACAGGCAGTGATTCACTTTTCAAAAATATAAATTCATTAAAATTTCAAAATCTACTCCTGCACCGAAAGTATTACTTAAAAAAATTTTACCCTAGCCGGGGATTTAGTTCAGTGGCCTAAGCGCCTGCCTGGCAAGCAAGAGGTCATGAGTTCGATCCCCAGTTCTGCAAAAAAAAAAAAAAAAATTTTACCCTTCAGATAATCCTTTCATATTTTTAAAAATAAAATAATCTGTTCATATATTAGACAACATGTACTGTACTTAAATATTTAGAAATTATGTGATAAGATGACTTGATTCCTTTGATAATTTCATTGTAAATTTTTCTATTTTTGGTTATTACTCTGAGTAAATTATATTATTTTATAGGCTAAAATAAACGAAGTTCACATAATTTACTTTATATATTATGTATCAATTCAATATTATACATCAATTAAACTTGTCTCCTAGGAACCAAGATATAAAATATAAAACATATAGCACATAACACATAAAATACATCATATATAATTCATAATATGTAGGATTTCTTTCAGGGATGCTTTCAGTGTTTGCAAATGAAACATCACTTTTTATATTTAAGACAGTTGCTCTCATGATTACGATATAAATCTGCATCAGCGATTTCTTAACTGATTACTTATCTTTAAAAGACATTGGTCAGATATTGTAGCCTATAATCTTAGCACTTGGTAGGCTAACACAATAAGGAGCACAAAGGCTTTTTAATAGTATACATAAGCTAAAATAGTATTAAGTACTTAGTTCCTGTTACAAAGATAATCACCTAGGAGACCTAAAGGATTTAGACAAACACAGCACTTTTAAGTTTTGAAACAATTTTTTTTTAGAATTTTTGAGGACTTCTGTATGAACTTTATAGGGTTTGGCTGATATTCCCGTTTACTTATAGAAAGTAGACTGTTAGCTGGGCGTGGTGGCACATGCTTGTAATCCCAGCACTTGGGAGGATAAGGCAGGAGGATCACCACAAATTCAAGGCCAGCCTGGGCTATATAGTGAGTTCAAAGCTAGCCTCAACTACACAGCGAGAATCTGCCTCAAAAATAAATAAAAAGTACACTGTAATAAATTGCAATAAATAATTGAATGCGTTATAAAAGAAAACATACTCATCTTTATTTTAAACAGTGGCATTTTTGTTGTCTATTGAATATATCATTCTCTTCTATCAGTCAATTCTTTAAGAGGTCTCTAAGAAACAGAAGGTTGTTTGGTTTGATTTCAAAGGCATTGCAAGAATTCAGTACTCACTATGCTACAAAATTAGCCCATATTCTCTTAAACATATCGAAAGTTTTAAAAGTTCAGTCTATGTTTCTTTTTGTGACAGCAGTCCTCAAAACTTGGGCGAAAATTCAATGAAAGTAGGCATTAAAGAAAAAATTTATTTCTGTAATACTGTGAAAATAAGAGAGTTTTGAATTTAGTTCAAAGAATGAAAGCTATAACCGGCCTTATTTGAAATTATGCATGTCAGCAAGTTTATATGCAGATTCATTTGAAACCTATCTAACCGTTTTTAAATAGCAAAGATATTTGGTTCTTTAGTCGTCCATGTTTAAAATGGAAGCCTATAGGTCTCTGGTTTATTACAATCTCAAGAGAAACCATTTCAAATTAAATACTTTTTCCCACTTTAAGAAGTCTACTATTTATCAAAAGCTCCAGATAAGCTTTTTATTAATGAATAATCAAAATCCATTACATATGTCTTATTATTATTCAACGTCTTTCAGGTAGTTATCATTTAATTCATTAGCTCTCAATATGTTTCAACTTTTAGAAAGCTCACTTGCATTAACAGCCTCTACTTAGACACCCTGGACACTGCGCAGTATAGTTTTCAACACAGTGGAAGTGGTGGGAACAGAAAGCAGACCTATCAGAATCTGAAGGAAGCAGGGAGGCAGCAATGAGTATCAAACAAAAATCACTGAAGGTTAGCAATAGCCCTTGCAATAGACGATGCCTTCATTTGAGAATCAGTGACTAGATGGATGCTGTCTCAATTTAATTCTCTAAATATTTAAACTGTAATTTCTACCTAATATATTTTGATACTCAAATACTTTTTTCAATCTGAAAACAGATTTTCATAAAAGTAATGCTTTTATTACAACTTTTTTTCTCTCAAAGAGTTGATATTTTTCTTAGGTACACTCAAAATTAAAGTGAAAAGATATTTTGCTTTTTCCTATGAAGTAAAAAAGGAGTATACTTTGAAAATAATCAAGTTCATTCTACTTAAGCGCACAGTGTCTCTCAAAGGTAAGATGACTCTATATGTGGCTTTTTGTTGTTGTTGTTGTTTTATTTTGATACTGGGAATTGAACTCAGGACCTTGTGCTTGCCAGGCAGGCACTGTGCCACAGAGATGTATCTTCTGCCTTCAATGTGTATCTTGATGTCTCAAACCCAAAGCTCAAAAAAGGGGTATACAAGGACCAAGGTAAACTGATTTTGGCCACAATCTAATGCCAGTTAATAATATGAAATCCTATCCAGTCTCCAATCCAGCATTTTTAATCTTCTGCTTTTCTAGGCAAATTCACAAGGACAGACAGACAGAAAGAGGAAAAGAAGGAACAAAGGAAAGGAAGGAGAGAAAAGGGAGAAAATGCAGCAATGTGTGTTAAATGTCCTTTGTTATTGTTAAAGCTAATAAAAAGGGGTGTTTTTTTTTGAACCTTGGAAAATAAATTTTACATGCCATTTCAAAAGGACAACTTATATGGAAAGGTGATGCTGTTGGCATAAATGTTTTGCAACTCAGGGTGACTCCACTGAAGGATGTAGCATGCAGGCGGATACTGAAGAAGAGTTAGATTTGTTAAAATACAAATTTTAATTCATTATTTTATGGTCATGCGTCGATAATGAAGAAAAATGCTAAGCTCTTCTTTAGGAAACATAATTAGAGAAGAAAGCCTGATATAGAGGAAAAGATGATTCACAGAAGCTTAGCTGATGTTTGGGCGAGACAGACATGTGAAGGTGAGTCGCGAAGGAGATGGAATACTCTTCCACTTATTGATCACAGGATTTATAAGAGGCAACTCCGGAAGGATGCAGAGTCAAGGCCAGCTGCACTTCTGAATGTAAGATCACACACCAGTGATGAGCAACAGCTCCATATGTTTCCTACTAAAACTCTGAAGCCTTTTTCTTTCAATTGATTAAAAGCAGAGGAAAGTTGACATGGGAACTAATGAGCTCTACATAATGAATAAGGTGGCAACACTCTTCTGGTCAATTTCCCCTTTGTACAGGTGAGAGCTGGGTAGAAACGTGATTCAGTGCATTACCACAGCTGCTAAACTAAGAACTTCAGTCTGGGTAGCAACAACACTATTGAGACTATTTAGTTACCACAGACGATTTATTTACCGTAGGTAAATAAGATGTACAAACATGAAAATCCAAATCTTTTGCCACCTTCAAAGGTTGAAAAAAAATGAACCCACAGAAAAGTCACATAGAGAGTACATATTTCCTTCAATTTTTATTTAGCTGCAGACCACCAAGTGCTTTTGCCAAATGATATTTGGGCCCCTGTTCAATCAGGTGATTATGGTTGATACACAGAAGTGAAAAAAAAAAGTCTTATTATTTTACATTTGCTCAGACATTGGCAAATTACAGCAAATGCATTTGAAAGGGTTTTCTGACTCGTAGAAATATCCTATGTGACAGTCAAAAGCAGAGGGACTTTCTTTTCATCGTTTCTTTCTGCTCTATCTTCACCTTTCTCTCTTGTTTGCCTGCAGATTCACTAAGACATAAAGGGCCACTACTCCCAAGGAAACTCACACCTGTCCTTTACAGCCTGAAAAAATCTATCCTGGGGCAGAAGATCTGAGATAACAAAAAAGAAAAGCAATCTGTTTGGTTATCTGATGGAGGTAATTTATGGTGAAGTGTGAACTGACTTAAATTTCCTGCCTGACTTGTTTTTAAAAGGTGGGCTATTAACAAATAGATCATGATTATTGGCTGGAGGTGGGAGGCCCAGTGCTCTCTGCTAACATCTTCCCTAGGGCATGCTGGAGATAAGAGGTCAGCAACTCCACAACTCTTTATAGACTGAGGAGTAGAACACTGAATTTTTTTCTAATTGAATGTTTCCCATTGGCAGGTCCCTGAGTTTCTTCCTGAGGACAGGGATTTTCTTATTTTTGAGTTCTAGCTAGGAGACAGGTCTCTCAACACATCTTGCCTGCTCCATCAAATTTTAAGAAAAATGAAACAAATTTAAACGTGTCCTTTGTACTACTCTAGAGTGGGTAGTGAGTAATCAGTAAACATTTTGCTCATTAATTTTACAACTGTTCAGCAAATTTAGGATCTTTCCCTTCTGGTTACATGATCTCTTGAACAGCCTGCTCTTCATTTCACTTAGAAGCTATTTCCTTTTGTGTTTCCATAGCTTAAGGACCCATATTGCTTCCTCTAGCTCTCAATTTGTTTTCTCCTTATCTTCTCAAGATTGTCACTATAATCACTTTCATCAGGTTCTGACAGATACTAAATAAATGACCTTTCCATGTTGTTAAGTGGATGATGTGTAACTGACAATTTTCTTAGGGGAAAGAAATCATACGGCACATCTTAATAATCTGCAGAGAGAAAAAGTTTACTTAATGTATGACCATTCTTTCATTTTATTTTGAAGGTAAGATAATTAGTCACAGGCTACAATCTAGAAAAGAAATCGCTGTAATTCACATAAAGTCAAATTAAGGAAAAGTAAAAGTTATTCATGAAAGGAAATTAGTCAAGTTTTACTGAAGCTTTCACTCAGTAAATTGGTGAACTCTCTGAGGAGTCATTGTTTATGTTCATAAAGTTCCTAGTGAAAAATCATATCTTCTAAATTTTCTCATTTTTATCTGCCAAAACAATGACTTACAAATGAGGCTGATGGACAACACTTCAATCATCAATGACAATGATTTCTGGCAAAATCATAATCTTTTCTCCTCTTATGAATCATAAGCATTGCTAGATTCTTTTCTTTTTTCTGTTTTATTTTTGAGACAGGGGTCTCACTGAATTTCCTAAATTGGCTTGAAACTTTCAACCCTCCTCCCTTAGGCACCAAAACAACTGGGATTAGCAGTGCATGGCACACCCGGCTTAGGATGGTTTTTAAAAAAAGTTTACATACGTCCAAGTATAAGACATTATTTCTAAATATTTTATTTTATGGGCAGAAATAAGAGTTTAAAATTTTAAAAAAGACTAGTTTATCTCACTTCAAATTTTGAACTCTAAATTTAAGGAGAAAATATCTTTTTATCAGTCCTGAAAGCTGAGTGTTTTTAATTACATAGGTTTTTGCTCTAAATTAAATAAATAACAATGTGAGAGGAAAAAAATGGCACACACATTTAGAGATTATTAAATTATAACACAAGAAATGAAAAATAAAACTGAAGAAATGCTGAAATAAAACAATTTTCTTTTTAGGATACAGAATAATCCCATATAAAATCCTACTTTTAGATTATTTTCAAGAAAATAGCTAAATATAGCCATTGTGGAAAACAAAAGTGGAAGATTCTTTAAAAATTAAAAACTGAACTAACACGTTTTAGCAATCCCATACTGCATGTATATTCGAGGATGATTAAAGATGTGATGAAGAAATTCTCTGTACTACCATGTTTATTGTAGCACTATGGAATCATCCAAAATGTCCCTTAGTGCATGAATGAATTAAAAAACGTATTCGGGCATTACAAAAGGATAAAATCTATCATTTGTCACAGGGGTGGACATGGACAATATAAAGTACAATTTGAGAGTCACAGAAAGAAAAAAGACTCCACTTCTATGCAGAATTTAAAAGCACTTAAACTGGGCATGGTGGCACATACTTATAATCCTAACTCTCTGTGAGGCTGAGGCAGGAGGATCCCATTTGACCACAGCCTGGAGAAATCAGTGATTTAGCAAGACCTCTCAAAATAAAAATTTTAAAATGGTTAGTTCTGGGTTTAATTCCTAGTAGTGGAAAAATAAAAGTGATCTCATGGAATTTGAAGGTAGAAGGTGGAAAGAATGGTGGTTTCCAGAGGCCAGAAGGTAGATGGGAAGAGGGATAGTCAGAGGTTGGTCAGGGGATACAAAGTTATAGATAGCAGGAACATGTTGATGTTCTATGCACACTAGGGTATAGGGATTAACGATACATTATTTATCTCTTAACCTAAGAGGTTAGAATTTGAAAGTACTTGACACAAAGAAATGATAAAACTTAAGATGACAGATGTGCTAAGGATTACACAATGTATGTGTGAATCAAAACATCACACTGCACCCTATAAATATGTGCATTATGGGTCAACAAAAAATTGAATTTTAAAGTTACTGAAACTTGAAAAATATTTCATTTTAATGCTAAAATTGCAATTAACAAATAAAATATAATTTATTTTTATTCATTTCTTTCCATCTTTTCCAAAAAGAATCAGAAAAACAAATGCTATCTATGTATACTAACCCAGTTTTCTTTTTTATTTATTTTACTTTCATCAGGACTTAACTTTGAAAACTTTGACTTACTTTTACATTTTTTTTTCCTTTTGTATTACTGGGAATCAAACTCAGGACCCTGCGCTTGCCAGGCACGTGCTGTGCTGCTGAGCTATATCCCCAGCTCCCATATTTCTTGTTTTACTTATAAAACAATATTATTGATATGCATTTTTCTGATGTTGACATATAAATATATGAGAAGTAAAGAAAAACCAAAATGAATGCAAGCTAGGTTCTACAATTTCTGCTAGACATTTCCACACAATATTATTTAAAAGAATTAAAAGTCAAGAAAGAGAATTGTAATACACAATGATAGTACTGAGCTTCTATAGCTGAAAATTTTACATGTGGAACTCAACTAACTGCAGACTGAAAATATTTGAAAAAAATACATCTGTATGAATGTGTAAGATTTGGCTTTTTGTCATTATGTTTTAAACAATACTACATAAAAACTTTTTATTATAAATAATCTATAGATGATAAAAAGTAGAAAGAAGGGTATATGTAGATTATATGCAAATACTATGCCATTTTATGTAAGAAATTTGAACATTCACAGATTTAGCCTGGTTTTTGAGGGGAGGTCCAGGAATCAATGAAGTTGCCCAATGGATGTGTTGTTATCCCTGCTCTCCTAAAAGACCATGGCAAGAAGTTGTTCAAATGAAGACAAAGGAAAACCAAGCCTCAACTGATAGTAAAAAGTATATCTTGTCATTCTATAAGGTTTAGATTCTGGGCATGCAGCCAGTGCTACCCCATTATTTTGAAGTTGTGTGCCTCAAATATATTTCATTTTTATGTAATCTAGTTTGAGATAGATTCCTGTTACTTACTGCCAAAACAGACAGAAGATGTATGTCTCCCAATATCATTGTACCAATTACTTACGGCTCTCTATAGAATGGTAATGAATAGCACCATGCTGACACACTAACAGTGAGAGGAAAGCAGTGATAGTCAGTGTGCTCTCAAAAATGATTGGAAGGGTTTGTGTTTTTCTTTTCATGTACTTCGGTTAAAATTCAAACGCAGAAAAAGGAGCATTCATTTTACTGTCAACAGTTCTGGATGGTGTTTTTCCATATGTAACTGGCCCCTGTTTGGTTTCAGCACTGCTGACTATAGAAGTGGGGTGAGTTATAATTAATCATTTTTCATTGTGAAGAGTAAATAATCACTGGCATGTTTTAGAAAAAGAAAAAACAGTCTACATTTTAGAGTCACAATGCATTATTAGTGCATGCCTTCAATTACAGTTGAAGAAAATCAAGGGACTTGCCCAAAGTAATACACTGATTGTAGTTACAGAAACAAAGATTATATTACAGCAAATCGCACTAAGGTTTTAAAGCGTTTTCATATTCTACTTTTTGCATATTTGCTTTTAAATCACACGTTAAATGGATCCTACAATATCATTAACATTAGAATTTTATTTGCATGTACTGATTCAAAGTTACTATGCACATGTAATAATGCATGGGAGGAATAGCAAGGAATTCAGAGTATGTTATTAAATAAGAGCTAACTAAACAATGATTTCACTAGCACCCTCAAAATTCCAATATAATCTTATAAAAGAGTTAAGATATAAACTGCTTCATTTCTGGAGAATTTGCTATCGTTTAGGCCAATGGAACATAATTTATCTAATGCTACTTTAGTGTCCTACAAATTTAATTCATCCCTACTTACCCATAAGAACAGGTCTATGAATTACTTTAGTAATTGCCCAAGAGGATAAAAAGGCCAATGTAGAATATATTTACATATATTAACATATGCAGTTTGTAGTGAAAGAAACTCAAAATCTGAAGCAAAATATTCTTTGCAATATATTTTTAAAGGAAAACTCATTTTAAATTAAAATATAATTTAAAAGAAACAGATGTTAGCAAAGCTAATTCTCAAGTAGAAACATATTTCATTCTAATTTACCATGAGCTATAAAAACTAAGACAATTAGTTAAGATGAAATCTTACATATTTGAAAGTTTTCCAGTTATACTTTGTTTTTAAATGTATTTTTCACTATTATATCAATCATAGAAACAATTTGCAGTCATACTACACAAGGTAGCATGCAACAAACAAAAAGTACTTTGAAACCTCCTGGATGAATGGCTTTGCATTAACACAAAATATCAATTCCATAAAACCCAAAAAATTCAAAAGAGAAAGTCATTTCATGGGAATACCAGACAAGCTTTTAAAGTTGATAAAAGTCATAAGGAATTCTTAAAGCGGACCTTAGTTTTACACTTTAGGGCTAGTCAGTCTTACACTTAAGACGTCTTTCATATACCCTTCTCAAATACATGGAGGTTTGGGGGAGGAAAATGGCAGTACACAAAAATGCCTCCATTGCTCTTAATCACTCAGTGTTCTGTTTTCCCCAGAAAAGACTCAGCAACACTTCTGTACAATGGGACAAGACTTGAAATGGTAAATTCATCCAGATAAACTCATCAGATGTCCATTATGAAATTTAGATACACTATTACCTACTTTTCCTACGTCAGCCTGTCTGGGAGTGTGCATCTATTTCTCAGAGATGAAAGCAATGTCAAGCTCTATTTAGGAAAATCAGCCTTTTCCTTAGCACCATCCAAAAGAAATAAAGGATGAATTTGGTGACTTGGTTATAGCTCTTTTCACAGATTCTATGCCATGTCATATTCAGGATCTCGTAGTGAAAACCCTCTGAACTACTAGAATGCTTCACTGAACTAGGGGATTGGAAAACTGCACACTGGACATCTACTGATCACTTGAGCCTGTTTCTCTTTTACAAACTTTGGCGTCAAGAACTTGGCATCATCAGTGATATCTTGTGACAACCACCTGGCAATACCAGGAAAATTAAAAAGGAAGTTTTATAAATTTACTTCACATTTCAGTGTGATTATTATAGACGTAAGTCAGAGTTTTCACAGTTTCTACAAGAGGAAAAAGCAATGTGTAAACTAGAGTTTAAAGTTTCCAGTCTGGTTTGTCTTCTTATTGGCCATTTCTTGAAATGCTCTGAATAAAGCTCTCCAGTGCAAAATTTAAAAATATTTCAATGCTAACATTAATTTGGAAAACTGGTTGTATCAAGTCAGAGAACATCTGTGTGTAGTAATCCTTTTAATAATATACCAGTTTATCACAGTTATTTGCTTTGCTCATACTCTGTAGGACTATTTCCTCTCCAATACATACTTTGTATTATAGTATACAAAATGTAGCTGTAGAAGTAAAGCATTAAGTAAATATGAAAATATGTATTTTAGAAGGCAGTGATATCAAAACATTAATTAGGAGTTTGCTATATGGGAAGCACTATGCTGAGTTTAAGATTTTAAACATTATTTGATTCACATTAAAAAAATAAAATTGTCACACTACTAGTTCCTTTTTCCAGATAAGAAAACTGAGCTCATAGAGGTTAAAAAATGTTTGAGCCTATTTTACATGAAAGAGAGAATCAGGATTTCTCTTTTGGATATGAATCTCAAATCTTCTTCATTCCAGAGTGCTATCTCAAATATAAACAACTTTCTAACAAAAGTTTAGTAGCAACTGCTTCTTACAGGGTTGTATTTAGAATACGAGATGTAAACAATAAAATGTATGCTTAACTAAACATTGTACTTTATTTCCAAATGTTTAGAGAAAATTTTTTTTAATTTAAGTACTTTAAAGTCTTTAAGAATTCATGTATATCATCAAATCCTATAAAGAAACTTCAAAACAGCAAATTTGTAAATAGTATATTTTGCACATGACAATAATTCTATTCAAAAGAGTATTTTCTGGGGGAGCTCTTATAAATAAGAATTTATCCTTTACTGAATATTCACTAAGAATATTCATATGTCTATTTCTGACATAAATGTACAGTAGGAGATTTATAGGCTTAGTTGATTCTTATATTTTGCAGACCCGTTCATTATTACATTTTGAGTTTTGCTGCATGAACTCATTCATATTGGAAACATATGCCTATTAAAAATACTCGCTCAATAAGATTTCATTATAATCCATGGTGAGTGCAGTATTGAGAAGTAAATTATAATCTTACATTTTTAAATGATTTGATCATCAGTTTGAAAAGAACAGTTTTCGAAACATGACATAGCTAAGGATAAAGCTGTACTTCTATTGTTATAATTCATAACAAAAACAAAGTCAAAACGTATTTCTAAAATAATACCCCTGAGAAAGCTTACACATTTTCCCTTGCATAGTTATGCACATATTGATTGCTTTAGTGTCCCTATTTCATACCCCTTTTTAAAGACACTACATTTGTCATGTGTCTTTGTAGCTCTAACTAAGGAGGCACAGTTCATATTCCCACTTCTTAAATTTGGGTTCCACCTACTCCTTGCTTTGGACACTTGAATGACAACAAATGTGATGCAAGTAGAAGCTTTAGAAAAACAGATACTTTTTCTTAGCCAGCACCATGAGAGTATGCTCAGGCTGCCCTTCCAATGCTAAGAAGTAATCGTGCACCACACTGTGTTGCCCCAGTCCTGCCATCAGACATACACCAACACCAGATGACTCTGTCTGATCACTCGCCCACCATCCCATCCCCACTGGGAACACAAATGGGCACTGGCAAATTCAGCCAAGTTTAACCTGGACCAGCTGATCCCCACAGGCTTATGAGCTAAATAAATTGTTTATTGCTGTTTGCTACTAACTGGTTTTTTAATAATATCATGTTACCATAACAATACCTAAATCACATAGCATCTCCCTCATATTTTTCTTAATGGTATAAATGAGACCTACAATTAAGAATCAAGTGCATCCTAATAACTTAGGTTTCCCATTTTTAATTAAGAAATCGTGCATGAGCCTATATCTACATATAGGTTCATGTTAATTCATCATTTGTTGAACACTGACTGTATTTCTGGAACTATCCTAGGAAATTCCAAATATAAACAGTAGTTCAAACAATAATGTCTACACCTGTTTGAGCAAGAAAATAAACACAGTAGTAACGGACTCTAAGTATAAAATAAGTATTCATGAGTTCCCTGATATAAATAATTAGAAACATTTTTAAAGGGGGAGAACAGAAACATCCTTTATGCAGAATAATTCCAAATATTTTAAATAGATACTCCACACTCATGGTGTTGGAGTATAAATACTCCTTGGAAAGAACACTTCAAAAATATGACATACAGACTTCCCAGAATGTGACTTTACCTGTGGGCTTTGTACACTGATTTCCTTTCAGAGAAATCCCAATGAATGGAAAAATGAATGGAAAAAAGTATAATTAGACAGTGAAGAAATTGGAAAAATATAAACTTGTCAGGTAATCAAAGTTGGCATCAACAGTAACTAGAGACACTAGCAGTAAGTGCCTTTTACAATGACGTGATAAACTCAACAGTTCTGTAGTTCTTCTCCCTAAACCCTGTACATACCTTCGATTCCACTATCACCATCAGACATATTCGCAATACACGGATATTCTATTAATTCTTGTCTTGTACCCCTCAAAACTGCCAAGATGATTAAAAGAGAGAGAAAGTCTGAGCAACTGTTAACACCAAAAAATGCTGAGACACAGTGACTACATGGAAGATGGCATCCAGAGTCCCCAGGAAAAGGATATTAGATAAAAGTTAAGAAACTGTGAAAAAGTATGATTTTTAGTTTATAATACTCTATCACCATTTATTCCCTAATTGTGACAACTGTACCACAATACAGGATGTTAAGAATAGGAAAAACTGGGTATGGGATCTAAAGAAAGTATCTTCACAACTTTTCCATAAGTACAAAAATATTCCAAACTCAAAATATTATTTCAAACTACAGTGTCCATGAAACTCTCTGTCAACAAAGTAGTTCTTTGTTTAAATTATATTCCCCATTCATAGTTTCGACAGAATGACTATAAACAATGTTTTGGTTTACAACATGTGATAGAAAAGTATGAAATACAATGAACGTTAAAAATTTTTTAAATTATTACAATAAAAGGCACATTACCATAATCCCCCGTAAAATTCTCCCTTTTCAGGTCACGGTTATCCTATCGGTATTATCATTTTCTGAAGGCATACTGCAAATCCTCTTTTGTGAGAGTCTTTATAAGGTGTGATCAAAAATATGCTGAATGTTGCTGCAAAATGGAAAGACAGTCTTGTAAAAACGTGACTCTATTTCATTTGTCAGACATGGCAGGAAGTGACTTCTGGTTCTCTCCTGAAGTCAAAATAATCATGAATGGCTAATGTTTTAAACTGATTCCAGATATCAAGGCAGTCATGAAAGTGCAACTTCAGACAGTCATGAAAAAAGGACTCCCAGAACTGCTTTAGAAAGTGACAAGAATGATGAGTTGAGTGAGTTTGAAGCAAAGAGGAGTATTTTGGGGAGGATTAGTGGCAATGTATTTTTAAGTGTAATAATTTTTTAAAATTTGAGCACATACTCTATTTTTAATCACAATTTGTATATATTTTCAATTTGTCTTAACTTGCATTATCTAATTTGATTCTCTTGGAATTTCAAATGTAGTTTTTAAGAAATCCCAAATTTTGTGATTTACTAAATACACTGTACATAAAGGTATTTTAATATATTGCTAATGTGAATAAATAACAACTTTTCTTTACAACATAAGATAAATGTAGGTAAAATAATTTTAATTATGAAATGCATTTATATGAGCTAAGTGCACTCTATTTTGACTTAATTTTGAAAATAAAATGGAAATTGTTTCCTCAATTAGTTTTCATTAACATTTCCTAAAACTATTGTCAAATACAACTTCTTGTTACAATATCTCTAGCACAGATTAATGGTAGGATCACAGAGATAACAGCTGTTTAGTCTTTATTTACACTGCAAGCTTAAAAAATAACCAATCTGATTAGCAACTTCAATCTTTTTCAGCTGAAAATCTTTCACTGAGATTTCCTTCACATGAAACATTACTATTTTTTAATACTAGGTCACTATTTTAGTAATTTAATATTATGAGAGATCTGGTCAATGCTGTTACAAAACAAACAGCAGCTCACAGCTTTAAAACAATTCAGAATAATCAAAAGGTTTTAGTAAACAGACATAAATGACAGTGGAAGCAGGTGTAGAAGACATTTAATAAAGTATGTCTCTCATTTTTACCCCAAGTCTATTTGGTTTCTTGGGACTCTGTTTGACGGTGAACTCTAGTGTGTTTGCTTTAGGGAAATTTTTCTATTGTCTGAGTCTACTGACGTGGCAACCTCGTTATGACAGAAAATATGACTGAAACCTAATACTGAGTTCTAAAAAGCAAAATAGGATTTTGCACACAGAATCAGTTAACAAATTAAACTGTTAGTTTAAGGCTATCTGAAATTAGGTGTGCCATAGTTATAAATTCTAACCATACTTTACAATAGCTCACATTTTTTTTTCCTGTACAGCAACATAAATTCACTAAAAGTGTTTCTTTTGTGACCATGTCAAGGTTGTACTAAAAATAAATGGGTAAATATAAGTTATTAACTCACAAAAGTTAAAGATTTCATTCCTTTAAAGGCTTATACTTGCCAGTATCAGGCTGCAGACCACCTTCAGTGGGTTAACGCATGGCCTTAAGTTTTTGCCAGGCCCTCAGGACTGCTTCCTCATTTTAATACATCTTTTTAGGTTAAATACTTCAGACATCAGTGGTACTAAACTAATTTGCTTTGCATAATGGTCCATATGTAAACTATCATACTTCTATTGGAGAGATGCATAATGGACTTATTAAGAGATACTTAAATGCAGTATTTTATGAATTATGTTGTAAATGTAACCAATTTTGAAATACCTATCAGAAATTAGGAATATAATGCTTTCTCCTTGGGCTGTTTTCACTAATTTCCTCATTGATAAGATTAGCAGAAAATTAAATAATTTATAATACATGCATTTTGTGTTGTATTTTAAAAATGTTTATAAAGTACTCAAATAATCTCTCCTAATGCTAGAAAACAATGTAACAACATTTTGAGAGGAGAGGTTTCTGAAAAATGTTTTCTTTTCAAATTAGTGGTTCAGGGATTTAAGGGTAACAATTAAAGTTAAGGGATAGACAATTCTCATTTTCTTTTTATACTTCATTGTCTCCAGACTGGTTAAAGCTTATGAGAAATAATGTCATTGGGTTTTTTCATGTTAGGGCTTTTAGCCTAAAAACTCTTTAGATTGGAAATTCTAATCTTCTCATTATAAGATTGTGTAACAATATGTACTCAGTCAAGGGGAGTTTACACAGATTCTGATCCCAAGAATACATAGAAACTCGAGGCCTTTGTAGGCATGCAAATATTCAACACAGATATTTCAGGATACCCATGAACAATCTTTTTCAAAATTCTTTGTGTATATGTGTGTGAAAATGCATATTATCTCAATCCAGCATCTGATTTTCTCACTACATGATTTTTAAGGAGCACTTTATGTTGTTTGAAATGATCTATCTGAAAACAGTCTTTGTGTATCACTATTTTCCAACTGAAACGCCTGTGTGCATGTGGTGTCTAAGTATCTGGAAGAGCCCGTTTAAGCAAGGTAAAGGTAAACAAAGTAATGGAGAGGAAAAGCTAAGGAAGAGAGTTAGGGGATACTTAGCCAAAATGAATTCCATGGTATACCTAAAAACCTGACAAGCTCTGTGGACTCTCTAAAACAGTCAAACTTTTCTTACAATTTTACAGGGAAATGAACAATGTACAGTTCATTTAAGGACTACCAGAAGCTGAGGAATTTAGAGTCTTTTCTCTAGACGGTGTCAAGACAAGATGGGATATAGGGGAAGAACAGTGGATATGAGGGAGGCTAGAGCTGTCCTGTCTCCACATTCCTTTTCCTCTTTAATAGCTGCCTTCAGAATTCTGATGATGTAGTGGGGACAGAAGTGGCAAATTGGAATGCTTTTAAAAAATGTATTTATTTTTAACTGGCAATAACTATGTGTGTGTAATGTAGTACAATGTTTATTCTATGTACATATTGTAGAAAAAGTCAAGGTTATTAATACATTCGTCACCTCTAACATTTTTTGAGGTAAATATGTTAAAAATCTATTTGTAGCAATTTTGAAACATACATTATTATTAACTGTAGCCACTGGAAAGTAGAATTATTAAATTATCCTTTCAGTCTAATTGTAACCTTGTTCAATTTGAACATCCCCCTATCCCTTCCATTTCTATTTGTACCCCCAGCCTCTGATACCCATCATACTACTGCCTGTTTCTATGAGATCACCTTTAGGATTTCACATATAATTGAGATAATATAGTGTTTATCTTTTTGTGCCTGGCTTATTTTACCTAACATGTGCTACAAATTCATTCTTATTGTCTCACGTGATGATTTCTTTTTCTAAGGCTGTAAAGTATTTTATCATGTATACATACCATGCTCTACTTACTCACCCACTGACGGACTTTTAGGTTGTTTCAAGGAATCTCAATTAGATTTTATCATTCTTTCCCCACCCCATCTCCTTCCTTTCTTTGCCTCCCAGTTGTTACTCCTCGCTTTTTCTCTACCTCTTTATTATGGATGAAAGGAAGATACAGTTGGGCAGGGGCAGTGAAGACTTGTGGAGAAAAGCAGCACACACCATGGAACTCCTTCAGTGAAAGGGTAGTAAAGATTACCTTTGCCTCCCATTCTGTTCCCCGGTTACCCTGCCTTTCTCTCCCCAAATACACAGTGTGACTGAAAAAGATGGGGAATGTTTAAGTTTAAAAATGTATTCATTACAGTAAAAAACAGTTTGCCATTGATCCTACTCACTTTGAGCACACTTATTCCATCATTCTTGCTGCTTTCTGGAGCAGCTGTGGAAGTCCTTTTCTGGCACCTTCAGTTGTGCTGTCGGGGTTCCCTTGATGCCTAAATTCACTGAAAATGTTGACATTTTATAGTCATTTTGACTTCCTGGAAGAACCACAAGGAGAAGTACGACAGATCCAGTCAAGGTGATGAATATGCGTTTTTACAAGCCTGCCTTGCTATTAGATGACACTTGGCGGCAGCATTCATTGTATTTTTCACCTCACAGACACTCATAAGCAGTTTCAGAAAGGGGCAAGAAGGATGGAATAAGTGTGTTCAAAGTGAGGGGGAGCATTTTGAGAGGCATTAGTGATAGAATGTTTTCTACTATAATAAAGTTTTTAAATTTAAGTATTAACTCTTTAATTTGATCACACGTGTGCTCTTCTGTCTGTTTGCTTTCTCTCCACTGCCCCATGGTACCTGGAAGTACTAAGAACCGCAGAGGGTGCTTTAGTTAAGGATGGGCAACAGCAACAAGAAAGTGATTTTTTGTCCTTTTCCTTCCTCACTCCTGAAGGACAGAAATCCATTTGGCTCTGAAGAAGAGAGCTGAATTTTCACATTTTCTCAGAAGGATCATTGTGTGTAAAATATGAGGCTGCCCATATTTGGTTAAATTGTGGTTTTATTTGATCAATATTGGAAATACTAAAAATAATCTCAAAAATTCTTCTCAATGATTTAGCTGTTTTGGGTATATGAATCCTAGCTATACTGATAAAAGTTAAAAATACATTTCTATGCTAATTTACATTTGAAGTGAGTAGTACTTCAACATTCACCGGGCCTCTCTTGTGTTAGGTCAGCTATGTCCCTGAGGAAAGTTTCTCTTGGAAATATAAAATAATAGAGATTTATGAAACTCATTTTCCCAGGCCTTATATTTTTTCCCACTACTTTCTGTTAATCAAAAAGATAAAAGTAATTATCATTGCTTAACTGAGATAGCTAGGGATTAAAACTAAGTATTATTGAATTGTGGGTGGGTTTAAGAATTGTGGTATTTTGTACGGTAAGATCCAAGATCTACTTCAGAAGAATCCTAATTGCTTAAGAAAGTAACAATTAAATCTGCATAAATTAATAGCATATGCAATGCTTTTCTTCATGTCAGGACATTAAGGGGTTTCTTTTTTAAAAACTCATATTTTTGATTACCAAGAATACATTATTTGGGAGGGGTCAATGGCATTTTTATTATACATTATCAAAAGAATTCTAGAGTAAATATATAAAATTTACTATTTTATTTGATGCAAAGTAAAAAGATTATTTAACTTTCCAGTTTTACCCGTTAGAAAATTAAGGCTCAGAGAATTTAAAGAAATTGTCTAGGGCTACTGAGAAAGTTAATGTCACTTTTAACGTTTCTAAAAATACTCTATTTCACTCAGATTTCTAATCACCTCATAGCTGCAAAATGTGGAACACAGAGCAGACAAAATAGCAAAATGGAGCTCAGTTCTGCCGTGGTCTCATGTTTAGCAACGCTTCAACACAAGAATAGATCTCTTATGAAAAAAGAGGGTGTAAGTCAAATTTTACGAGAATCACAGTTTTGAAAGGCAGCGTCCCTATTTTTTAACACATCATTAATCACATATGCATACATAAAAGATTGTCTATTTTCTGAAAGAGTATTTTTCTATTCCAATAATCAAGTGACAAATATCCAACTCTTCAGAATACACTCCTCTTTAGAGTAAAAATATCAAAACTATGCCAGCAAGCCTACCAGCTGTGTTATTAATCCTTCTACCATGTACATATTAGTGACTATTTAATTTATGCCTACTTATTATAAGATACTGCATGGCACATTTAAAGCATAAGCTTACAGCTAATCAGAAGTTAATTAAAAACTTTACACTATAATTTCCTGTGCTTGCTTTCATCTGTAGTTTTACATGAGTAATTATATGATTTTTACAGTGCAATCTACTTAATTTTTGTGATAAATTATTCTTCAAATCATTGCTGGCGAACAAAAATCAGTCCTCTACTATCAGAAGTATTTAGTAGAGGCACTAAAAAAATGCATGAGGCTACTGTTAACACAGGCTTCTCTGCCACATTTGATAAAAAAAAGCATGAGGCTACTGTTAACACAGGCTTCTCTGCCACATCTGATAAATTCCACTCTGGAAGAGAGGGAACTCTGGCTTCTCCACGCCTGGTTAAATTTTGTTAGATAACATACACATATGCACAAATGCAGGCAGGTACACGCGTGCGCACGCACGCGCACACACACACACACACACCCCACAGACACAAAAAGCAAGCAAAGAAGAGAGAACCAATGTATTATCAAACAAAGCATAATCTTGAACTCAAAAGAGAAAGTAATTTTTTTCAGAGATATTAGCACTTCTGGTAAAAAAAAAATTGGATAAGTATTTGATAATCATGATATACTGAAAAAGACTTTAAAGCTTCTGAATTTTAGAAGTTTCTTATATTTAGTATTAATGGCAACTGTGAGACTCATTCTCTTCTCTAAGACTCAAAGTAAGTTTGGAGAATCAAACTAAATATGCTGTCATTCATGGGCTAAAGGATATATGCGAAATTAAGAGCAAGGACCTTCATGCAAAACACCCTAGAGTTTGTGCTGTAGTTTTACTGCTTATTCCATAATGGGAAACACAATGGTTGTCATAGGGCAGATGTTCAATTTTGATCTGTTTACTAAGTTAATGAAGTCAGTTTTCCAGATGAGAGAATATTCTTTCCCGTTCTTAGCCAATCATAATTGGTCAATTTATAGGTGAACAAATGATTTTTCTTTAAAATTTCTATGATATTCTGGACATGCCCATCTCTGTATGACACCATTTTTGTCTGGCTGTGTGATCTCACATCTTGGTTTTAGTACGGTTATACTCACTTCTTACACTAATTTTGCATCTTTCCAAGAAAATTTTCTCACCTTTGTATCTATCCAAATATTCACATCAATCTTACTGACTGCTATATTGTAAGGTTTGTCTTTCAAGATATTCTCTGGACTTAAAAATTATTCAGTAATATTCATTCACAACTCTAAAATCACGCAAGATTAGTATCTCAATATACCATCACAAAAGTCTCATTCTAATTTTAACATGTTTTTACTATCAATATTTATCTTGCCTGAAATGTCTTCTCATCAGTATAATGGAAGGAACATGATTCTTAGATTCAGAGCACTCTAAAAGTTAATTCGAATTTTGACAATTGTGTGATTTATGATACCCTGACTCACTGCAAAGTAGGAACAATAATAATAATATAATTACACTCTACTAGTTTTCTTTTTTGAAAGAATATATATTAAAAATGCCTAACAAAATGCAAATAAATATCATCCACTATTTAAAAATCATTCAGTACTGAAATCCTAAGTAATTAGGTTTATTATTTTTATTAAATTACTACCCCTCTTGATCCTCCATCGAAGGAGTCTGTACACAAATGAGAAATATTATCACAATATTTATCTTTTCATAGGCTCTAAAATACAGCATTGATATATTTACTGAGTAGTCGGATGGGAAAGGATTCATAAAGAACAAAGGATGTTACAGTAAAGAACTAAGGATTTTATAATATAATGTTCGCAATAAATTATTGCAATAAAATCTTCACTCTCAAGGTTTATTGATTCACCATCTACCAATCCAGAACTCACACAAAATTTGTATTTCATTTCACTCTTTCAAAATAAATGCTCTAGTGGCCAGTTGTGTCTTTCACTGTTAATAGTAGGAACTTATATTAGAAGATTCAAGTAAAATTAAATGACTTCACTATACACTATATTGTAAAATGGAATAGCTACTATATTTTCAAAGCAGAACTAGTCTAATTTTTAGTTATGAATTTAATCATTTCTAAAAAGTTTGTTCAGTTGTTGAACTATGTCGTCCACAGAGTAATGACTCCTCAGAGTAATGACTATCCTTGTTTCTGTCTGTTAGTGCTTCTCTCCACTCAGACACTGTGTGTCCCACTGACTCTTTAGGAAGCTGTTTGATCATAAAACAAGTTGATGTGGCATAATGTCATAATGATCAGTGGCTTGAACACAGGTTACTTAAAAGACTTGTTCTACTTTATTATTGTTGAATATTCTGTATTAAAATACAGCAAATATAATAAATACTGCACCACAGTGACAACATCCATCACACTGCACACATCAAATGATTAATACAGCCCCATTAGTAGAGAAAAGGCACTATTTTGTTTATCACTTGTGGTCTATAAGAACACATATTTGCCAAAGGCTATAAAATATATCAGGACAAAGCCAAAATCCAGAATCACTAATTCATTAATTAGAGTTCAAAAACTGCAGTGATTCAAACAAAAAGACTTAAGTCTAACATATTTTTTCCCTAAATGTACCACTAGTACTACTAAAAATATGGAAAAATAGTTGATTTAAAGTATTTTCATCTTAAGAAGGCAAAATTGTGCAAATTTGAGGTCTCTAAAAGTGAGATAAAAGTGTTTTGACCTTATTTATGTTTCGACTGATGAATCAGTAATAATCGTCCAAGAATTTTCTTAACTAGTGTACTTCTTGTGAGAGCTACTCCAAATACCTCAGACAGTTCAATGTTGTGGAATCTAGGATTTTACGGGTGATAAGTGTTATTCCAATTTTCAGGGTTATGTTTCCTATCAAAAAATTTGCTTCTTCATCTCTCATCATCCAGAAGAGGCTAAAGAAACAACATTTATTATTAAAAATCTATTTATACTTCTTTATTGAAAATAGTATTTCTTTAAATTACCTACTTTATCGGCATCTTGGAATAAAAGTTTGTTATGAATAGAGTATGTGGTCATTGTATTGTTATGTTATGTTCAACATAAGGACTTAAAGAATTTGTTATAGACTTCAGAAGAAACATAGCACTGATGCTATTCATATGAATATTAACATTTGCCTCTTCGTTTCTATTTGTTTCTCTCTTACATTTTGTTTACTGAGCTCTACCTTTGATGGTAATTATTATGTAAAGTGAACCACTTACTCATTTTCTCTGACACAATTTCTCCATCTCTAAAAATAACCACTCTTACTTCAGAGGATTGGTACAAAAAGAGGTAAAGTAAATAGGATATTTTAACACCTGAAAACAATGTTTTAAGTAGAATTTGAGTAATAAAACAATGTTTACTCTAGATCATCTGATCATAGGCAAAGCCTAAAGACAAAATTTGCTCTAAGAATAGTTTCCATTAATTACCGACCTCCAGGTTTAAAACGCAACAGTGCCTAAACCCCATGCATCCTCTTCGTCTATATTTTCTCTCAGATGTAAATCCTCTTTTATTTCTTATTTTTAGCAAATATACTTTCCATACCTTCACCAAAATGTATTGATCATTCACCTACATTCCCATAGTAACATTTCCCCTTTAGGCCACAATTGCTGTGCAAAACTAGTTGTCAAGATGACTGTCATCTGTATGTTATACAAAAGAATAAACTGTCATTATTTGCCTCTGGATCTCTAGTAGCTGGTTCCTGCATGAAACATGGAAGGATTTCTCTGAATGTTTGCTGGACTGAACAGTTTAGAAGTGGCACTAATGATAGATAATATTAAGATAAAGTTATTATTGGATGGGGTGCATTAATTCCAAAATTTAAATATATACTTCAAAATAATCCATTGAACCAATCAATTCACTCAGTTGCACTTCACAGCTAGCTCATCTTGGCTGAAGTGTAGGTAAGGCATTTCCTCAAAGCTAGTATACTCAGAGGGAAAACGGGGTTCTTTAATAGTAGATGCAGTGTGGAGACTGTCCCAGAATTTTTTTGACTTAAAAGGGTCTCATCAATATTTTTGGGATATAGAATTTTGAGAATGGAATTGATAACACTACTTATCTAGCACTGAGGATTTTTAAACAAGTTTTTCATTTTTTACAGCAAAGCATGATAATTATCTAAGATGGTGCGGATATTCTATATATTTTTGAGTAATAAAGGGAGGGTTGTAATTCTAGAGCCAAAACAAAAGGCAAACTTTTAATTTTGGGATCATATCTTCTGTCCTTATTTTCTAGGCATTGTGCTATTTGCAAAATGAAGGAATTTCAGGGACTTGGACACTGACTTTCAGGAAAACATAACCCTGATCCACTACTATCCAAACCCTCCGAAAGAACAATTTAGACATCTGATATTTGACAGAGGCAGCCACAGCAATCTATGAACTATTCCCTCCTCTTGGCTCATTAACATTATCTGTCTATTATATTGGCTTTAGTTCTTTCAACTGTAAAGGCCATTTTGAGAAACCAAAACATAAGAAAAAAAAATCTCTTCAAAAACTGCAAAGCAGCAAGAGCTATAAATGTTTTTAAAAACTTAGAGTCCACATCAAGGACAGCTGTGCTTGTATTAAGACATACCATCAAAATAGTATAAATTATGTAAGTTTAGATGTTCATTAACAGGTCTTAAATTGAGTTCCATGTCAATGAACTGTTGTAGAATTTTTAAGAACTAATATAAGGCCAGGGATTTAGTTCAGTGGTATATGCACCTGCCTGGTAAGCACGAGGTTGTGAGTTCGATCCCTGGCACAAAAACAAAAACTAAAACAAAAACCAACAACTAATATAAAAAGGTTACTCGAATACATATCTGTAAATTTTTAAGTTGTAGCTAAATGTCTTACTCAGTACATACCTCAAAGTCTTCTAAAAGATAATGGAAAATAGTTCTTACTTTTGAACTAAATTCTTTATTTACATAAATCCTTTTCTATTTATTTTTTAAACCATGGAAGCTACATAACCACCTTGTTGCTTTCTTTCCACTGGATTCAGGGCAGTGGAGGAGAAAGCACTAGGAACTTCGTGAGTATCTTCTATGTGTAAAAGCGATATAAGGTGCAACATATACCTAAATTTTATTCTAAAAAAATGACAGGGCTAAAAGGTAGGTTTCATAGGTCCCACTTAACAATGAGATTACTAAGATGCATGGATGCTGAACAATTTGCCTGAGCCTGTATTTGTCACATAGTATAGCAACTTCCGTCAGATCAATGTCAAGGCTGTCTCCAGTACCCCATATTGCCAATGATACATTTTGTAAACAAAGACAATTACTATCTCATGCATACTCCTGGTAGAGTAATACTCACTTTCTTTTTAAATCACTTCTGACCTCTATTACCTTTTATTTAAAAGATTTCCAAAGTGTATGTTTTCATTGTGTAAGTAACTTTGACTCACTTTTAAAGGAGAAATTAGAAATAAAAAGGAAAACAAAAATTAGAAGAGAGAAAGGGAAGGAAACATTTAAGAGTGGCTCTTTCCAAGATATTAGATATGGGAACTGTCTATGATAAAACTGGAATACTTATCATTTTGGAAAGAGAAATTTTAATTTTTAACAGGTTCTGATGCCGGTTAAGAATTTCACTGATCCAAGGGTCACCTAGAAACACAGGTATCTTTATGTAGTGTATTCTTTGGTCGCTGTTATAATTAAAACGAGACACTGAATTTCTTCATGATGAAACAGGAAGGACTGTGTGCTCTTAAACTATCTTGGGTTAACACCTACAAACAAATAAAGTTAATATTAAATACAAAAGGCTTATGCCAAATGCTGTGCAACTTTGTCTGACTTCTAAATGTTTTTGCAGTCATTATTCACCAATATTCTACCTTTAATTTTTGGCCAATGCTTTTTTAACATGGTTATAGCTAATGTTCTTGTCCTCTTTTCCAGACTTTCAAAATGATGGTTCTTCTATTATGCATCCTTTGGATCAGTCCAGGTGAGACTTCTGGCTAGGCAGTCAGGGTCCCTCCTCAGTCTGAAGTGGCCACAATACAGAACTTTAACCCCTTGCATCCCTGTATTAAAAATAAAAGATCAAATCTTGAGGAGGGCAAAATAAGGTAGAATAGAAAAAATATAAAGATAGGTAGAAAGGAAATATGGAAAATCATTGTTTAAAGTCTGAAGACTGCAACTTCAGGACACTATATATGTATTCAGAAAATCAGGACAATTAACCTATAGCTATACCAAGCATACAGCAGGCACTCAACATACATTTATTTTGAAGAATAAAATCGAACCCTATGCTTACTATTTCACCTTGCTCAAACTATAACTATGTGACACCATAATTATTGACATGTCGTTATTATTTTATTCATTCTCCAGGGAAATTTAATTTCATGTAACTACCTGCTTAGCTTGACTACAACACATTATTAAGTCTCAGACTTGCAGCATCCAGTTCAACTGGAAAATTAAGCGTCCTCTGGGAATACTTATGATTTCTCATCTACTATATTTCTAAAACTTCTCCATGGGAAATGTCATTACTATCTCTTTCAAGTCCTAACAAAATTTGGCTCTTTATATGTGTTTTCTTCTTTGCTTCTGGGCTTTCTCTGTCAAAATGGCCCTCAAAATACCACAAATTTATGTCTGTAACTTGGTTGGGGTACTCCCTTTACCAATTTTTTTTTTTTTTTTTTTTTTTGGTACCAGAAATCCAACTCAGGACTTCATGCTTGTCATGGAGGTGCTGTGCCGCTAAGCCATATCCCTGGTGTTACCAACTGTCAAGATGATTGCAATGAAGCATTCTTTTTGCTTACCACCTCTTTTTCCCAACAGTGCTCTTGAACCATTAAAGCTTCCTTGATATTTGTTCTTTCATTTTTGTTTGTTTTTGTCTTTTTGAGACAGGGTCTCTCTATGCAGTCCAGGCTCTCTCTATGCAGTTCAGGCTAGCATTGAGCTCACTTTGTAGCCCCAGCTGGTCTCAAACTCTCAATGATCCTCTTGCCTCGGCCTCCTGAGTGCTGGGATTACAGGAGTACCATGAGTCACCATGCCCGGCTGTTAAATCTTATTTAGTCTGAGCTTATTACAATGTTTTCTCAAAAGCAACAATGAAAACTGGTGTTAATCTGAATGTGACTCAGAAATCAAATTGCCTATGTAATTTATGCACATTGTAGTATTAGTCCTAACTCCGCAGATCCACTGGAATTTTGGGAAAAAGAAGAATGTATTAACTGTTCAAGAAATCAGACATGGAAATTGATAAGTCAGTTCTAATTGTAAGAAAATAGCAAATGGTAGAAAAGAAGGAATAACTGGATAATAGTACATGAAAAGTCCAAGAAAATGTATTGGTATTTCATGTTAAAAAAAATTAGACATGAGGAAAAATTTAATTTCCAATCAGTAGCAATTTTTTCTACAGGAAATTAGAGGAACTGAAGATAAAATTGACTATAATATTAAACATCACTTTTGTCCAAATATACAGTGTTCTTTTTTAAAACCTGTTAATCCCCTATTTAGCCATAGCTTTCTAACATTAAACCTGTATCAAACTTTAAAGCAAATGAGCCTTAGGGCATCAAATCAACTTAGTAAAATAAAAACAAATGCATACATATCAGATGAGAAAAGTCCAATTCCTCAACCTTCAAAATGTACCATATTAGGAAACTTTGCTCTCTGAAGTAAATTTGAACTGTCATTAACTAATTTTTTTCCTTTTATTCTCATAGTAGTACAAACTAATTGAAAGAAGCACATCTGCTTGACTGTAGATGTGAGGCGAAATGGTGTCATGCTCAACCTCTCAGTTGTTTCTTAATGGAGAATTAACTTCAAAGCATTTTGAGTATTTAAATTCTTACTCTAAAGTTAGTCAACACATATAGTGCCCCATGTGAGAAATTGAAATCTAATTTTAAAATAGAAAGCTGAAGACTGTATTTTAATACTCTTAAAACCAAGAGTTACCTCTTCAACCCCTTTATTATCTCTTACCTTTAAAAAACTGAAAAGCATTTTAAAAGCGTAGTTTGCATTAGAGCTTATATTTGATGAATTTAAAGACCTTCATAAAGAAGAATGAGCATGGCTATACATTAATTAGGAGGAAATGAAAATGAAACACATTGCTTATTCAGGCTGAGTCAGCATCAATGTGGCACATAATCAGACACCTCAAAACAATCAGCAAAAGGACAATTAATCATTAGACCATTCCATTTGTTCAATTCAAGGCAAAGAAAAAAAATCACCCTTGATAAAAAAAGAGGGTAGTAATTTCTCCATCCCCCAAGGTACTAAAATGACTCACTATCAATGACTCAAAAAATATTCACAACAAGGAAGAAATCATACTCTGCATGTCCTAATAGAATATACAATAAAATAGTAGAAGTGTTTCACACTGATCAAAATGACTGGTACTACTTCCAAAGAACAATTTTAAATACAAATGGGGAAAAGAGGAAGTAACATTTAAAAAACTGCATCCTAAAAAAGCTAAGTGCTTTACATGTTTCCTCTTTAAACTTTCACAATAAATATAAAGAGTATAATTATCTCACAGTTTCCTGGGGTGGGGAACAAAACAAAAAACTAAAGCCTCAGCAAATTAGCAAGATCCTGTGTCAAAATTATAAATAAATAAATGACTGGAGATATAGGTGAGTGAAAAGGTCTAGGCTTCGATCCCTGGCAGACACACACATACACATACACACACACACACAACACACACACACACACACAACACCAAGTAATATGTTCAAGGTAACAGTTTTAAGTGATCAAGCTGGGATTTGTATTCATTAGTAATATTTATCATCTTTTTTTTTTTTGTGGGACCAGGAATTGAACTCATGACCTTGCCCTTACCAGGCAAGCACTTAGGCCACTGAGCTATATCCCCAACCCTTGTCTTTTTGAGACAGGGTCTCGCTATGCCATTCAGACAGCCTTGAGCTCACTTTGTAGCACAGGCTGGTCTCAAATTCGTAATGATCCTCCTGTCTCAGCCTCCCAAGTGCTAGGATTACAGGCGTGAGCCACCACGCCCATAACTTATCATCTTTTCACTATATGTAGTTCATTTCATTCAACAATTATTTACTAAATATCTAGTTCATTCATTTCAATCAACAATTATTTACCAAATATCTACTTTTTATCCATATCATGTATTTGGTCTACAGTGGTGAAAGTAATGGGAATTGTTTCTGTCCTCAAGAACCTTAGCAATTAAAGAGACCCAACATTTGACTAAGAAAATATCATACAATAAAAGTAAAAATACCGTATGTTCTACAGGATTTAATAATAGGTTGGCAGGGGTGGAGTGAGGAGAGAGGGAGTACTGTAATCAGGAAAGTTTCTGGGAAAAATTACAACTGAGCATGGGCTGGGCAACTGAAACTCAAGCACTGGAAATGCCAAGTGGAAGAAATGTACGAAAGCATTGGGTGGAGTGGGCTTGGGAGAATTTTTGGGAAATAGCAGATGTTTAGTAAAGATGAAACTTAGGGACAAAGGTGGTAAAGAAGAAATGAAGAACACTAGGAAATTAGGCAAAGAATACATCACAATCGGCTTTTAATACAGCTCATTTCAAGAATTTTAGACTTTAGAGTTTATGAAATACTACTGAAACACTTTAAGCAAGAGGTAACGGTCAGATATAAATTTTATAAACATCTGTTAGAATAAATAGTAGAACATTAATGAAAAATGTGAGGAGATAAGTCACATATTGCAGTAAAGTGGTGGCTTGAACTAAGAATAATGACAATGCACAGGAATGCAAAAAATGTGCTGAGAAGCAAGAGACACGGAATGGGGTCGGTAGACTTTGCTGAATGACTATAGATAGGATTCAACGGAGAGAGATGTTGAAGATAATTCAGGGTACTGGTCAAACCATTGGTCAGATGGTGGTGCTACCAACTGAAAACAGAAAAAAGAGCAATGTGGCCCAATTTCATATGAATAACATTGTTAACTATTAATGATAACTAATTGTTGAACTGGTGTGTCAGAAACTGATTAAGTGCTTCACACACATTATTTATGATATAATTACTATATATGTATCCTATTACATATGTAAATTTTCTCATAATACCATAATACCACCTCTGAAGTAGCTGTTTGAGGTTTTTTTGATATATTGATACAGGGTCTCAGCATGTATCCTCGCATCAAGTTCAACAATCCTCCTAATTCAACTTCTGAGAGTACACAAACTACGGGTGTGTGGCGCAATGCCTAGCTGTAGTTATTCTTATAATCCCAATTTTACAAGTACAAAAATTATAAACTGAAAAGTTTAGTAACCTGATCAATTTTTATGCAACTGCTATGTGCCAATGACTGGATAGGATGGAAGAAAAAAATATTAATCAGAAATTAAATGTTAACATGGGAAAAGACAGCTCAAAGCATGGTCAAGTCTCCCCTTAGTGGTCTAAAAGATATATGGAGATATCCTAGTCAATTTAATCTTAAATACAAACAGTGGCAAGGACAGCCCAGATGACTTCTTTTCTAGAAAAAGAGTAGGGTCATATGGAGAATGACAGAACAAAGAATAAGAAGTCAGGTAGAAACTGATAAAAATAAGCTGAATTTGGAGACAAGTGAAAGCATTCAAAGATTTCCTCAAAGAATATTATGTACCATCTTTGCAGTACAAGTAGATAATACATCAGATAACCAGTGTCTTACCTGGCTGTCTCAAAAAGTACAAAGCTACAATAAAGAAAATCAAATGTAAAGAAGCAAAGCCGAAATATAACATATACTTGCTTTAGACTCTAAAATACTTGAATTATTCTATATCTTATCCAGATAACCTACAGAACAATGGTAAACCCTAGGAGATGAATGACCTCTGCAGAATCTATCGCTGCTAATTTCTGATTTCATCAAGACTAACCTTTGGTAAAAATATAATGAACATATATTTTTGACAAAAACTTGTTGGGATAATTTGGGAAAAAAAAAGAGAACACAAAGAAGAAAATATCATAATAGGAAAAATACAAAACGCAGGCTGGGGATATAGCTCTGTGACGTAAGCGCCTGTCTGGCAAGTGCAATGTCCTGAGTTCAATTCCCGGTATCCAAAACAAACAAACAAACAAAAAAATACAAAACACAATTCTATCAGTAATGAACAGAAGGTTATATATTCAAATAAGTCTAACTTATATTTGATTCAACATGCTTATCCTTATAATTTTCATAGGAAAACAAATAAATACTTAAATATTTCCATGTCTAACAATATGGCTTTGAGGATGGTCAACAGGTTGTTTTCTTATAAAAGAAAGATGCATTCAGTGGACAGAAATCTTCATGTCCTATGTAAAGGCTGGTCTTGAAGGACTTATTGTTTGATGTTCTCTATTCAACTATACAATTTCTTCCTTTTTTAAATTTACTTTCAAAGCACAGTACAAGACAGGCAAATAAGATGTATTTATCTCAGAAAAACTGTATATTCTATAGTTCTCTTAAAAAAATGCCATCTCAACTGGTTAATCCCTAAAATTTCTGTGAAACCAAAATGAAGGAGGCGAGTAATTAATATTTTTGAGAGCAAGCAAATGTAGGCACCTTACCTGAAGTCTCTTGGTAAATAAGCTCTGGAAAAAAGGGTACTTACCAACTATTCAAACATACTCTCCAGAGAGAACTAGGTAACATTTTCATTCTACTAGACTTTCAACTTATGCAAAACAGTACTTTTCAGAGAAGCCAAACTATCTAAGCTGGCAAGTCTTTTGTTGATGCTCTAGCAATAATCTCTTGAGTCACCTCTAATTTCATTGCTGAGACTGCAGGTCAGACCGTCTATGCCTTTTGCTCTTATCTTCACCATAGCTTCCTAACTGCCTTCAGATTCACTCTGTGAACACATTAAACACTAGCATCAGAACTACCTTCCTCAAACACAAGTTAGGTCTTTCCATTCCTTTGGGGAAAAGCCTCTGAATATTATTCCCAATGTATACAAAATAAGATTAAATAGTTTGACCTAGACTTGAACTCTTTCTTCAACTATAATTTAAACATTTGATATATATCTTCCATTGCAGTCAAATCCCTACATAGCCTATTTCTTACAAATAAACACAATACACATAGCATCCTCTATTTCAATTCCCTGAATCTGCTATGAGCATTCACAAACCTGACGCTTTATGTCATTAAACTGTCCTTAAACTTCACAGCAGGCCTCTCATCCTTCACAGGTCATCCGCATAAGAAGGCTAGCCAATTCATCTTGTTACAATACATTTTATTTCGTTTTGAATCCCAAAGTACTGTGAATATGCATCTCTCCAAACATTTTCACTGCTTATCTGAAACTGTTTCTGTTAATCACTGAATTTTAATGGCAGGACTGTATCTAATTTATTTATTTTACTTTCCTTCCCTCATCAGCATTCTTCATGTTTTGCATACATTAAGCATTAAATTTGCTAAATTAAACTAAGTAACACTTGATAAATAACATCATAGTACATGACAATTTTATGCCTAAATAACCTATTTACTACACCATTTCCCTGTTCAGTAACTACAAAATTTCAGCAAAAAATATTTCGCATGCTATTTTCTTATTACTTTTGTTTTTCGTTTCGTCCATAAAATAAGACTGTAATTACAAGGAAGCCTATGATGATCAAATACATACTGCAGTAAGGAGGATTTGTGAACACATTACTTAATCCACACTAAGACTGCTGTATAGTAATGACAGAGATTTTTGACACTGTTTTATCCATAATTGCAAATGACCAACTTGTTAGCTATAAATTCTTAAAGATGACTACTGAAGGTAAGAGTGGAATAGACATAAACAGCATCCATCTCTTAAGTGCCAGAATAGGAAATAGAAGTTAAATGTGTTTAAGTCTACACTTTGTTCTAAGCTACAGCACAATGGCTCAGGGAGATTGCATGAGATCGGAATGATGAAAGAAGATAAAGTATTCTGCATCCTTCACTAGAAGTAAATTTATACAAAAATACCAGAAATATATGAATGTTCTCCTTGATAACTTTCTAAACAGTAATATTTAATCTAAACTACAGAGCAGTGGTAACAAACCTATAGCACATGTGCTACAGTGGGCACACAGAGCCCTCTCTGTCTGCACATCACCCCAGCAGCTGAGCATCAGGTAACAGTGCACTTGGGGCCATTCTGATGCTTGGAAAGGAGTATGGGTGCCAGGTGATGACATCACGAGCAGTTTGGGCACTTGGTCTTTACAAGGTTCACCATCACTGCCATACATTGTGTTTATCAAATACATTTAAGAACTTATTAAAAAATATAATTTTTACCGACACATACTTAATATCATTTACTGTATAAAGCTGTTAATGATTTTAATCCGCAAAAGAACACTGAGATAAATATGCATATTTAAGAGATGAGGAAACATAAAACAAAGATACTATTAACCTGTCCAAGATCACAGTGTCACAATACTAACTGGTGTTGTAATTTTGATTTAAAACTATGTCTGTTTAAGTGGCAAGATTTATTTCCCAACTACAAGCAAAAATTCATAGAATTCAAGCACACTTTCAACACCAAAATTGTTAAATTTAGATAAATATTTTATCATTTATTATGAGTATCCATTTACTTTAAAATATTTTCTTTAAATATCTATTAATATTGCTTTAATACATCTATTAGATTTTATTGTGCATCTAATAAAATTTTAATCATGTTGGTGAACATTTATATTTCATATTGTTATTTATATATTCTCCCAACATTTTCCAAAATTAGGGGCTTTAGGAAGTTTTTCTTAAACAGTATAAATATTATTTGCTTTCTGCTTAAGTTGACTTCTGATGCTACATGTAAGTCATTTGATTTTTCTTGAAAGCTTGGTCCTTAAGATTTTAAATCATCTCTGGTTGAAAGAAACAATGTGACAGTTTCAAAGTTCAGATTCTTGGGCCGGGGATTTAGCTTAGCAGCATAAGCACCTGCCTGGCATGTGGGAGGTCGTGAGTTCGATCCCCCGTACCAAAAAACAAAGTTCAGATTCTAAATTGAAATTTGCATCTTCCAAACACAAATGTACAATATAAGATTACCTGCATGAAAACAAGTGCATATGGATCACTGATTTGACAAGTTTTGGGTATAAAATCATTCTATTTTGTTTTACCTTTCACTGTGAAATACTATTTTCTTATAATCTGAATACTTCATCTCAAATTAATTTTAATTTTAAAACTCAAGTATTATCTAACATATCAGCTGACAATAAGAATAAAACACATTTGCTTCTAACTCTTTTTATCTTCATGTTACTTTGTTTGTCAAGGTTGTTAAGATAGAATCCTGAAGGAAACTGATGTCGTAACTTTTTGGGCACAAAGATTCTTTCCTTCCATTTTGAGGGCTATTCTGAGATATTAAAAATTTAAGAATTACTTTATAAAATCATGGTGTTGAAAAGAACTCCAGAGGATTATTCCTTTCTCCAGGCTTTCTCGTATCATTTTATACTGATGTTATTAATCCTGGTATTAAATTTCTCCAGAGGAAAGAT